>PISW01011155.1:0-43082 GCA_004023785.1 Mungos mungo | reverse complement strand
TCCCTGAACAGAGAAGGGGCAGGCGGTGCGGGGGGGGGGGGGGGTAAACCTCTGAGAAGCAAGTTCTAGATGCTTCTCAGTTGTTGCTCCTCAGACGCTGGAACTTTCGGGAAATGAAGGCCTGCACGAAGCAGACATTGTCCCTGCCTCTGGGACTACCGGCTCTGTGTCCCCCGCGGAAACCGGAGGCGGCCACCGGGGTCACGAGGGGCAGGCGCAGGAGCTGACGGCCTGCTGCTCCCACCCAAGGAGGAGCCGCAGACTCCCGCACCAGGTCCCACGTCCTGCGTGCGGCGCCCCCCTGCGGACGGGCCATGTTGCTTCTTCATGAGCCGTTCCCACCCGGGGACGTTTGTCCAGCCCGCTCGCACCCCAGGGGCGCTGTGCAGACCTGTCCAGGGACATTGCTGGATGTCCCAACCACGGGGTCGCCCCTGCATCCAGCGGGCGGAGCCCGGGACGCGTCCTATGAGGCACGGACGGCCCACAGCCGGGGCGCTCAGCTCCATGTCCGCGGGGCCTGGGCCTGGAAATCCCGACCTCTGCCTTCGGTCTCGGACTCTCCTATGCAAAGATTCCTTCCTACATTTTTTTTAAACCTTTATTTTTGAAAGAGAGAGAGACAGAGAGGCAGAGCACAAGTTGGGAAGTTGCAGAGAGAGAGGGAGACACAGAATCCGAAGCAGCTCCAGGCTCCGAGCTGTCAGCACAAAGCCCGACGCGGGGCTTGAACCCACAGACTGTGAGGTCATGACCTGCGCTGAAGTCAGACACTTAACCGAGCCCCCCAGGGCCCCTCCTGTGCGAAGATTTCTTATCATTACAGCTTCTTACAAAAAATTCCTATTGTGAAACTTCCAGAAATATATATTTCTTGAGTCGTGGGGGTGGGAGGGTCAGAGAAAATAGGAAAACGATGAACCACTGTCTCATCTCGAATATCCCCTGTTACAGTAGGAATCTGACATCTTTCTGGTTTTATTTTCATTTCTGAAACAGGGAGAGCTGTGGATCTTATTTCCCCCCTTACTTCCCCCAGGTTTGTTAACCGGCCCCCACAAACCACTGTGACCCGCGGGGCTTCTCTGCCCTCCTGCCCCACAAAAGGGCGGGACTGAATGAATTCATCAGTGTGTTCTTTGTTCCAGTTCCAGTTCGATCAGGTGGACGAAACGGCTGAGTGGGTAAGAAGGGGGTCAGAGGAGTTTAGGGCACGACGCACACGTGAGGCGTCAGCACCGAGAGCGAGGGGCACAGTGTGTCCTCGTGGTAATTACGTGGCATTTGCGTGGCTGAGTCACACCGGCCGGGTTTGCACGACGCCTCAGACCACCTGCGTGCGCGGAGAGAGGAGCAGCGAGCCGTTCACGGCCCTCGGGAGGCCGCGCGTCTCCGGAGGCGTCTCCGTCAGCGGGGAGACGGTGTGACATCCATCAAGCGTCTTCCCGCTGCCCGGAGAAGACCCACGGCGGCCGGGGCGGTCGGCACGTGTCCGCGGCGGCAGTCAGATGCTGTCATCACTGTCTCTCCCCAACCCTAACCATTTTCCATCTTATTTTTTAAAATGTCCACTTATTTACTTTGAGAGAGAGAGTGAGCAGGGGAGGAGCAGAGACAGAGGGAGAGAGAGAAGCCCACGCAGGCTCCACACCCTCGGCACGGAGCCCAACGCAGGGCTCAAAACTCACGAACTGCGGGATCCTGACCCGAGCTGAAATCGAGAGTCAGACGCTCAACCGCCTGAGCCCCCCGGTGCCCCTGATTTTACTTCCTGCACAAGGTTCCGTGTAGGAGACGGCGCGACCCTTCTAGGGACAAAGGGAACCCGCTGCTCACGGGTGCCAAGAGCCCTCGGACGGTGTCTCCTCCCCACATGGGTGGCAGAACCCTGCCCAGCACCCCCGGCAACCCGTGCTGAAGTCTGAGGGTGACTGGCCTGCCATCCGCTGCTGCCCCACGTGACCCCTGGGACCTGCCAGGGCGTTTGTGGGCAAACTCTGCTGACAACCTCACTCTCGACCTGGGGAGGGAGGGAGGGAGGGAGGGGAGCTTCCCTTCCGCGCAGGGCACTCTGTACAGGGAAGAGGACGGGGAGCAGGGATGGCCCTCATCACCCGCGGATGCACCAGGCGGCTCACAGGGCCCAGCACAAATGGGGAAACCGAGGCACAGTCGCAGCACAGAGTGGGCCCCACGGTCTGTAGTTGAAGAGACGGTGGAGGAAGACGGGCGGAGGCACAACGCCAGCCAGTGCGTGGAGGCGGGACCGCGGTGGGTACGGGGGCGGGACAGAGTTCAGACACAGCCCGGGACCTGGCGTCCCCTCTGAGGCACCGGTGGCTGGCGGGCCTGACCCGGCCACACAGTCCAGACGCTGGCGCGGCTGCCCAGGTGTGCCCACGTGTCAACGGTCCTGTGGGGTCCTTTTCCTCTCTGCTTCGGGCAGAAGGCCCAGCAGGACACTTCGTCAATTGTCCAGGCCACCCGGGGCGGGGTGGGGAGGGGGAGCAGGCACCTGGACAGCATTCAGGCAGGTGCGGGGCTGCCCTGGGGTCCCCGGGTGGGGGAGCTGCCCTGCACGCATCCCCCCCAGGGTCCCCACAGCCTGCCTGACTGGAGGGGGAAAATGAATCAACTAATAAAAGCAAATTACCTTTTACCAAGTTAAATAAAAGCTAATATAAATGAAGCACCGCGTGTGTGGCAGATTTATACGCACTATAACCATTCCGTTCCAGGATGGAAACGTTTTAATGTGAAATTAAAAAAGATCAAATTAAACTTTAATGCACGCAGCTCTCGGTGTCAGAAGCGACAGGACGCCTTGCTCCCGTCTCCACGGAGCCCACAGACTGCGTCCCGCCTGCATGGACATCCAACGTCGGGGACGGGTCTCCGGTGGCCAGGGTTTGGTGGGGGGGCCGGCCTGCAGCCAGCGCACCTGCCTTCTCCTCCCCCCCACCGGCCTGGGAACGCCCTGTCACTGGTGCGCGAGGGTTTGGGTGGGGGCGGGAGGTGGTGGTGAGGCGGAGCTCCGCCCCAGCTGGCAGGGGGCTGCAGGGGACGCAGGTGAATGGGCGGGGAGCAGGACAGGACGGGTTCCGCCACCAGGAGACCCCCGAGGGGCATTCAGAGAAAAGGCCCGGGACCTCCCAGACACTTCTGCTCCTGGGACTCTGGTCAAATCTCCCCAACAGGCCCGGAGGCCCAGCAAACACCACAAAACACAGGACTGGGCGCTCTCTCGGGAAACGGATCACAACTGAGGATCCGGCCTTGAACCAGCGGTACCAAGATCCGCGCTCCCCCTTCCCAGGAAGACAAACTCCCCGGATGTCCTGAGGGGCCAGAGCACCGCAGAGCCCCTACGCGAGACGGTCCGGGCCCGGCGCGCCCGCCAGAGAAGGTCCGGGCAGCAGTGCTCCCTGGGAGCTGGGTGGGTCCAGCGGGTAAAGACTCGGTTAAGGTCTGGGCTCAGGAACGAGGTGCTCCCGGCTCACATCCTGGCCCCTCTGAGACCTGATGACTCTGCCTGCGCGTGTGCCTCAGTCTCCCCCTCTGTGACGCCCGCTGGAGATCCCCAGTGAGTGTGCGCTGCGTGCCTGCGGACGCCGCTCACGGGGACGCGTCTGCTGGAAGCTCAGCTCAGACGGTCTCGGGACCAGGAGCCATGTCGGGCTGACCCCCACTCGGTCTTCACTGTCCCTGGGACTCACGGTCTCCTTCTCCCCAAGCGCAGCTCCAGAGAGACGCCTCTGGTCATGGCTTGGAGAACACTGGGTATTTTGCGGCCGGTGGAGGTACCGAGGACGCACAGATGGGCCAGGCGGCCCTCGTCCAGCGGGGACGCAGAGCCGGGCTCTGTGTGGACACACACGGGCCGCCCGCAGTACCCAGGCGCCCGCGGCCATCGCACACACGGTGCTGACCGCGGACAGTGGGGGACCGGCCTGGCTTTGCAGGGCCCGGAGTCCTTGAGCAACACGCACAGTGAGGGCGCCGTCCTGCAGAACTGTGAGTGCGGGTCAGGTTCAATTCCTGATGAGGGCACTGGCCCTTCTCTGCCAGGAAAGACCCTCCGGCGTCGCCAGTGTGGGGTCTGCTCCGCGCTCCCATGAGGCCCCGTGGAAGCTGTGTCCTCTCCGCCCTGTGTTGACCTCCAGGAGGTGAGTACCCCTGCCCATGTGAACACCCTCTTCGTTTTTGTGCCATGGTTTGGGTGATTATAATCCTATTTTCCCAACGAGGCTGAAAGCTCTTTCAAGTTAATGAGTTCTAACACGCACAGCAGCAGAGCCATTAAGCCTCCGGGACCCGGGGCAGGGAGGCCTGGCCGTGTGTTCCGTGTCACAGCGCGGCTCCTGGACCGGAGAAGGCGGCCATGATCGGCCTCCCCCTCCTGGGGCCGCTCAGAGGATTCAAGAAGAAAACTCAGGCCAAGTGCTGATCTCTCGGTGCCTGACCCACGGGAGGGGCCCTGCCGACCGGCCAACTTCACGAGGAGTGGCAACGGGCGGCGTGTGTGGTGTCCATTCCACGCTGGGCGTCGTCCTGGGCACTCTGCCTCCAGGGGGCCACGTGGGGGCAGCCACTATTACCTCCACTTCGCAGCTGAGGGCACTGAGCCCTGAGAGGTGACCTAACTTCCTGAGGACACACAGACCTCACGGCACGGACGTGTGGGCTCTGGAGCCGGGCTCCTAATCCTCAGTTGGGGCTGATCCCACCCAACTGCCCAAGGAGACACCCCATTCTACAGATGGGAAGAGTGAGGTCAGGCGATGTTGGTGACTTCCGCTCGCCAGCTCCCGGCAGAAACGCGTGGATGGACTGGTGGACGTGCACATGAGTCTTGATAGTCAGTCGTGTGGACTGCGCTGTGCGGGTCTCTGTGCCGTCAGGCCTGGGGGGACCTCACAGCACGATGTGGGGCTTCCAGGGAAAGGCGGGGGGCGGCGCAGCCAACCGGTGGGCAGCTGTGGCAGGCACTGCTGGTGGCCGTCAGGGTCCTCTACAACGGGACCCTGAAGCCCTTCGGAGGTACCTGCTCGGGGGCGTGAGCACAGCTGGGCCCACACATCGGCTCCTGTGTCAGAGGATGGCCACCCGCCATCCCTCTGTGGCCTGCGCGTCTTTCGGCAGCAGCCGCTGGACTGCTGGCCAGGGGACTGGAATCGAAGCCCTGGAGGGAGTGCTGAGCGGCAGCCGCTCTGTGTCCAGAACGGAGGCCATCCTCTCTCCCCAAGAGTCGCTGAGTGCTGGTGAGGGTGAGCTGAAGTCAGCTTTCGAAGACAGACAAGGGGGCCATCCTATGACAGCGCCACATGCCGCTAAATGTGAATGTGAAGCCCTTTCCACTAAGGAATGTGAAACAAAGCCCAAGAGCCCAGAATCTCGCAGTGGGAACCTCCAGGCCAGCCTCACACCTCACACCTGTGGGCGGAGGCTCACCCTCAGCCACTTCTAGGAAGTCCAGCGGGAGGCAGCACATCCTGTGTGCCATGGATGGATGGGCAGACGAACAGACGGATAGATGGACGGATGGATGGATGGATGGATGGATGGGTGGGTGGGGGGGATGGTCCCATTACAATAAGTGAATGAACCAATGACGGATGGATGGACGGATGGATGGCCCATTGCAGTAAGTGAATGAATGAATGAATGAAGGAAGGAAGGACGGACGGATGGCCCCATTATAATAAATGACGGGTGAATGTGGATGAATGGATGCACAGGTAGGCGGACAGGTGGGTACGTGACCCCATCACAGAGAATCTAGTTCCGTCCGGATCCCAGTCTGTCCTTCAAGGGCGCTTTTCCAACCGGGGGCGCAGAGTTGGCACGGGGAGCGGGTGGGACCGTCCTCCGCACCTCAGGCGGCTCTGACCTGACAGGAGACCGACACCAGCCAGGCAGGCCGACTGGGAGGCTCCGTGGGCTCCGGTTGGGGGACCAGGGATGGAACCCAAAGGCCACATCTGACAGGTGAAGTGACATGGTCCCTGAGAGGCCACACCCCCTGGTGACAGGGAGGCACCCCAGTGATGGGGGCCTGACCACAGGAAGCCCCCCTGCCACCCGGAAGCTGCTGCGGCCACACCTGTGCGTTCGGGGCAGGAGGCCTGGAAAGGCGAACAGGCTTCCGTGCGCACAGATGGGACTGAAAACGGGGGCACAGGACTCAGTTGGGAGCCATGATGGCGGAACGCGGCTGACAGCCCCATGCTCGGGACCAGACACGGGAGGGTCCTGTGTGACCTGTTGCATTCCTGGTCTGGTCTGCTCTGTTCCCCCCACAATCCTACGGGGGGCATGTCATTCTCCGAGCTCTGCCGTCCAGGGGACTTAGCCACCTGCCGGGTTCCAAGGTCAGGGGTGGCAGAGGAGTGAGTCACTGTGGAGGTTCCTCTGCCCACGGGCTGTAAAGAGGCAGCTCTGGAAAAACGTGCACAGGCTTCCATCAAGGCCGGGCACACACCCGCGTCAGGCCCCGGCCACCCCAGGCGTGCGGGCACAGAAACGAGCGTGTGGCTCACCAGCCGTAGGCCCACGAATGGCCCTTGTGGCCCCGTCTCCTGGTCCCGGAATCTCCCCAGCGCCATCAGCAGGCGGATGGAAACACAAGCCTGATCTCGGTCCGCGGGGAAGGCAGACGCACAGTGGACCCACTATGTGCACAGGCACATGGGACACCGTGGACGGACTCAAAACCGCACGTCCAGCTAAAGGATTGAGTCACAAAAGGTCCTGGGTACCTCAAGTCCAGAGTCAGGCAAACCGGTCCAGAGGGTTGGGCCTGGGCATCCGTCCTGAATTATAAAAACAGGGCTCGTGGTCGGTATGGAAAGGGTGACCTGCCTTGCGCCCCGGACGGGGAGGCGGGCACGCCCAGGGCAAGCTTCTAAAAAGAAGCTGGGCATGGGTGCTGCCCTCCTGCCGACCGGGAACGGCGCCCAGTTGGCAAGACGGAGGTTTGGCGTTTCATCCCAAGCCAGCGTCGGGCCCTCTACTACCACGATCCGTCCGGGCTCTCCACTATCCTGAGACTTTGCTTTCAAACAGCCCAGCCGCCGAGCTGTGCGCCGAATGACCCTGTAAACACCTATTTTCCGTGACGCGTGACTCAGGGACACACTGGGGGCAGACGGCCTTGCCAGGGTGGTGGGGATGGGGATCCCGCCTTCAGTGTAGCCACTGCGCCTCAGTTTCCCCTTCTGTGAAGTGGAAGCTGTTCGTAGATCCACGAGGAGTCCAGGAGACGGGGGACATGACGCTCAGGCAGTGTCGGACCTGTTGTCCTGGGGGCAACGGCAGAGGCAGAGAACGGGCAGAGCACCCAACGGGCTGCTTGGTCAGAGCAGGCTGTGTGGGTCAGTGGGCCCGTCCCTGGGCGGCGGGAAGAGGAGGCCCGTGTCCGCCGCCCGGCGCACGGCCTCGCAGGCCGCCGGAGCGTGGGGAGGGCACCCGAGCAAGAGGGCGGCTCTTGAGGCCTCACATCAGGGAGGGTCAGGGGCCCGGCTGCAGAGGAAGGGGCTCTGGGTCTCACCCGGGGACAGGTGGGGGTGCTCGGGGTGGAGTCTCTGTGAAAACTGGACAAGCCAGAGGGAGGAGGGAGGGCGGGGGGAGGCCATCAGATTGGCTCTCCGGGAGGACGAAGGAGTTCTGACTCTGTCCGAATCGGTCATCGTGCGCACCGCCGTCCGTTCCCGGCCGTGACTAAAGGAAAGGAAGGGCCCGGCAGCGGGCAGACGGCAGCGTGGCACCGGACCCGGGGACTCGCCGCGCGGCTGTCCTGGGGTCTCCATGCGCAGTGACGCTCCGAGCGGCGGCAGCCACAGCTCAGTCACGTGCTCAGGAAGGACACCGGGGACGGAGCGGGAGGCTCTGAGAGCACAGCTCCAGCGTGTCCGCTGACCGGCGGGCTGTGCGGGGCGGCCGGGGGCCCCGAGGGCCTTCCTGCGTCCCGAGTCCTTCTGTGCCGACCCTGCAGGCTCGGGGTGGGGGGTCCAGGCCACGTCATGGGGAGTGACTGCCCTGGACCCAGGAGTGCAAACGGAGGGGGACCGCGGGCTGGGCCACCTGAGATCTCAAACCTGTCCGTTGGCCACTGACCGTAAAGCTGAGCAAATCCACATTGAACAAATCCTCCTTTTTCTGTCATCTGAACGCGACTCTGAGCCCTGTCCTGGGTCTGACGCTTGGAGGGAAGGGTGGGGACAATGGTGTCTTGTTTCCAGGGGGAGGGTGGGCCCAGGGTGTCAAGCAGTCCCTTGTCCCCGAGGCTCAAGGCCACGCAGCGTTCATGGCCAGGACCTGGCCCCTCCCTTGGCCCGCAGCGGCCACCCATGCGCCTCTCGTCACCACGCCTGGAAAACGTCATCTTTACGGCTGCCCACACCCTCTGGGCCACAGTTCCAGACCTGCTCTTGAGATGATGAATATTTGGGCCACAATTCCATCTGCATTTCCCGACGCAAAACAAACCTACCGCTCTTAACTCAGCTGCCCTGCGCAGGATCCCGTCACTACATCACCAACCAACTTCGGGCCAGGAAATACGTGGCTTCAGTAAAAGTCTGGGTCCTCAATTAGCGCCCTTCCCCCTGCTCGAATGGAAGCGGGTCGAGCCTGGGAGGGCACGGGGGTGAGCAGGATGGGGACAGCCATCGTAGACTGGGGACAGCTGCTCCTCAGTGGCAGAGGCCTCACCCCAGCTGTAGAGATGCCCACCGGTGCCACTCTCAGAGCCCTGCCTGGGGACCAGCTCCCAGGATCTGCCTCCCGTCTAAAAGGGAGCCCATCCCCAAGGGAGGGTTCACACAGGAGGTCTGGACAGCAGGCACTGGGATTCAAATGACACATGAGCCCTGAAAGAAGCAGCAAGAGCTGATGTGAGATTCAGCCCACGTGTGTGGGTGGAGGACGGGGGTAATCATGTATGGCTTCCTGGAGGAGGTGGCATTTGAGGTCAACGTTGAAGGGAGATGTGAGTGACAGGCACTGGGGACAGGAAGTCAGGAGGTGGGACAGGGAGGGTGCAGGAGGCACTGGGGAGAGAAGGGGGTGGGGAGGTGTCATTTCTTGCACTTGGGAGGTAAGGATGTGGTGCTGCCGTTCACAGATGCTGAGAGACAGCAAGTTTTTCACGCACAGCTGGTATCTCAGGATGTTGGGGAGCGAGCATCATATTTTAGGGGTAAGAAAGGAGGGAGAGAGAGGGGGGCGGGGGGATTTTTCCATATGGTGAAGGTTCTCATTAAAATCAATTGTAAACTTGGCTAATGGCTGGGTTAACATCATTTGGAAATCATTGTAAATATCAGCTGCATCTATATTCAGCATTTGAAATTTCCTTATTGGAAGCCTGGGTGGCTTTGTGTGTGGCTTCCAGTGGAGTGTTATTCATTTAAAGTTGTTTGAAAATCTGATCAGAAAGATCTTCAACCCAGAAATTTAGTGATTTGAAATATGCTGCCTTCTCTACCCTCAGGTGCTCCTCTTGGGGGGCGTCTGGAGGAAGGACGGCCCCAGGAGCGGTAAACGGGGTGCGTGGAGGGCGCGGGGCGGGCCTGCACGGCGCTCTGTGAGGCTCTGCTCCGTCCTCGGGGATCCTGGCGTAGGGCACAAGGCTCTGGGGCGCGGAGGGGGAGGGGCGGTTCAGAGTCTGCACAGAGCAGAGTTCTGCCTCCATTAAAGGGGGGACGGGAACTTGTTCTCTGAGGGTCCTGATCTGCCAAGGGGGCTGCTGAGTCCCTCCCGGAAAGACAGGTCTGTTCCGGGCACGCTCCAGGGCTGCCCGGCGTGGAGGCCCCATCGACCCCATGTGACTGGACAGCTGCTGCCTCTCCAGGGTTACGGCTCTGCTGGAAACGCGTGTCCTACGTTATTTTCGGGAAGGCGGGTTCTAAGTGCAAGGTGGCCGGAGACACGGACGGGTGGGCTGAGCTAGAAGCTCCCTCCGTCTGGCACGGTCACTGACCTCGACCGTGGCCGGAGGGCGTGCGGGCGTCCAAACTGCCTCGGGGCACAGAGCCCCCGGCGCCGGTCCACCCCACCGGCTGCGGTTTTCCGGGGTAGAGCCTGGACATCCACATTTGGGGACCCTGACCTGGATGACATCTCATATTCTTCGTTCCTCTCCCCCTCCATTTCCGTGCCTCAAGTGGGACTCTGCACGGACACTCTGAGTGGTGACACTCGGCTGTGGTCTTTTGATTTTTCACGGATATACTACAGAGTAATATCTGGAGATTCCTACATTCCTGACAAGATGCTTATAGAGAATGAGTTCTTTTTATCTGCTCTTGAGAACCGCACGCCCGCTGGGATGTGGAAGTTCACAGACGCCTTCGCCGGCACTGATTTATTCTTGTTTCCACCCATCCAGAGTCCGCAGTTGGGCCCGCTGTGTTTACGGACACGGAGGTGAGGTCTCCGGCTCGTCAGGATGGCAAAGCCCTGAGTCAGAGCCAGACTCTGCCCTGCAGCCCGGCCGCCGGGAGTCACGGTCCAGCCGGCAGACGAGCGCCCTCTCGCTTCTGCGATCCCCAGGTCACCCCTCTTCCATGTTCCCTCGGTGGCGGTTGGGGTGCACGTGCGTGTGTGCGTGTGCGAGCTCAGACGGGCCCGTGGGCTTCGACGGCCAGCCTGCCAAGGAGACTCTCAGACTCGGGCAGAAACGAGCCCTGATCGTCTAAACTGACCGTTCTCTGCTCCGAGCTGCTGCCTCTTTGCGTCTGACTAATCAGCCTCCGTGCATCTCGGGCTGCAGAGCAGCAGGCGAACGGCTGAGTCCGTGGAAACACACATCACGGAGCCTGCCTCCTGTCATGACCCAGTTCTGCAAGTGCTGCAAACGGAGACCAAAAGTAGGTCATCAGAAGGAGAAGGAGCGGGTGAGGGAGAAGAGCGTTCCGTGAGCAATCACTTCAAAACGCCCCGGCGCCGGCTCCGCGAGAGGAGATGAACACGGAGCCCTGTTTCCAAGACACGTCGGCTCCTTAGTCAGCAGGACGCGCTGAGCCCCCATCCGAAGCCCCCTGTCCGGTGCCGCAGGGCCCAGGTCCGCCACACCTGCAGTGGCTGCCGGACCCTCGCGATGCTCCCACAGGGTGCCCCGGCCTCCCCCGAGTGGGCCGCCCGCTCCCCACCCGCCAGCGCTCGGACTCAGCAGCACAAGGACCAGGACCGGCCCCCCCGCAGGCGAGGGCGGTCCTCCAAATCAGGGCCTCCGCCTTGGAGCATCAGGACCCCACACGGGGGCCCCTCAGGCTGCGTGGGGCGGCTTGCCGCACCGACTCCTTTCTGAGCTCACCTCCACTTTCAGGAGGAGGCGACGTTCTCCCAGAGCACGTTTATTTACGTGTCGAGCTCCCTGTTGATGGACTAATCGGCCACGTCACTGTAGAGACATGGGGACCAGGCTACGTCCCCACAGCGAGGAGGGGACACAGCATGACATGAACTTGTGCCCCCCACGTGGCTTCCGTCCGCAAAGCCCTGGGCACAGAGACGGCAGGATCCCCCAACATACGCGCTGGCCCCGGTTTTTCTCCAGTGGTGGAGCCGCGTGTTCTGATTTATCTTGTTTATGATTTCTAAAATAGCCTTTTAGTTTTAGAAAAGTTCTACATTTACAGAAAAGTTGCAAAGACGGTACAGAGACCCCCCCTCACATTGCATCTGGCGCCGTTCCCGTAACAGAGTCTGACCCACAGTTACAAACTCGTCTGTTCACTGTTCATGTTTTTAAAAAAGCTTTTAAATGTTTGTTTATTGCTTTTGAGAGACAGAGAGACAGAGTGTGAGCCAGGGAGGAGCAGAGAGAGAGGGAGACACAGAATCCGAAGCAGCTCCAGGCTCCCCGCTGTCAGCACAGAGCCTGACGCGGGGCTCGAACCCATGAACCATGAGATCATGACCTGAGCCGAAGTCAGACGCCTGCCTAACTGACCGAACCCCCAGGTGCCCCACGTCTGCTCACTATTCTGACATCTCGGGACCCCGCCCAGGACCTCACGTGACACTTAGTCCGCACGCCGCCCTGGGGTCCACGGGGCTGTGACAGTGTCTCAGACTTCCCTTGTTTCTGGTGATCCTGGCGATTTGAGAATTGTGGCCACATGTTTGTAGGATGTGCCGTATTTTTGTTTTGTTTTGTTTTGTTTTGTTTTTTCAAGCGCATCATTTCTTTTTCTGTGAGTGGAAGCTTGTCTCTGAGCTACAGCGAAGGCGGCCCGTACTGACGGCTCTTCTTCAAACTTCCTCTGGAAAAGCCCAGAGCTTCTCGGAGGCGCCGCCCTGCCCCGCGCCCCGGCTCCGGCCCCACCGTCTCACACGCAAGCTGAAACCCTTCCCCTCCATTTGGATTCCTGGCTTCATAGAAGAACTAAAAATAAACCGAATCTACTTACAAAATAGATGTGGAGTGAGCTAACTGAGCAGCGCATTATCTGAAGACGGTTATTATAATCAAGATGGCTCCGCGTTGTTCTACAATCTCCTAATTAGATGTGGTACCAAAAGCTATTCTGGCTTTTAGAAAAATTACCTTTGGAGAAAGTGTCTGTATTTGTAAATGTCTGTGTATGTGTGTGTATATGTATTTATTTTTAGTTGTTGCATCTGACTTAAGAAACTGTATTCTACTGGAAAACTCACCCAACGTGCTGCAAACTCACTTGGACAGACAAGAAACCCAACACCCTCGAAATGGGGTGCGTGTCACCCCTGCCGCGTTGTAGGGAATGGGCGTGGTCACAGCCGTCCAGCCCTGGCTCCGCCCGGGTGACAGGAGCTGCCCCCGAGGGGCTGGTGGGGGGACGGACGGACGGGCACCGTGTAGGCTTGGTGGGGGAGGCGTGCGCTTCCGAGATCAAGGGCCATGTCGCCACCACGGCCCTCAGGAAAGGGGCCATCGATGCCACTGTCTCAGATTAGTCGGACTTACCCACGACGAGGACACCAGCGGCACCGTGCACGGTGCCTGGCACGCCGGGGAGCGCCCGCAGCCCGGGACCCGCCCCACACACGCCTGTCCCGGAAGACCAGGCCCCCTCGCGTTCGGAGGCCCCGCGCCCGGCCCAGGCGGCTCAGAATGCTCGTCACCAGGCACTCTGTGGTCCTGTGCAGCCGCCCGGCCCCCCTGGGCCTCAGTTTCCCCATCTGCAGAGAGCGTGAGGGCACCACACGGCCCTCCCCGAGTTGAGAGTTACAGGAGCCTGTGCCCGGGGGGGGGGTCCCCGGACCACCTGTTCCAACCGCCAGGGTTGATGCTCCTTGAACTCATGTTCATATGCTGTAAATGTTAATAAGTCCCTGCCATCCATTAGCTCTGGGTCTCTCAACCCGGGCCCCAGTGACATCTGGGGCAGGAAGCGTGGGCGCTGCGGCCTGACCGTACCTTCCAGATGCCAGGAGCTGCCCCTCCCTGGACTGTGACAACCGAAACGCCTCCAGACACTGCCCAACACCTGATGAGGGTGGGCCACCCAGGCTGGGTACAGTAAGAGGCCTGGGAGCTGCCGCAAACAGCCGGGGGGGAGATAATGTCGGAGGCTTGAGTCTCATTTCAGCAGCAGATGTGTCCCTGGAGAGGGAGGTAAAAATGCAGATTCTACAACGGGAATCTGATGGGGTGCCTTCCCCTCCTGAATCCCAGGCAAAGCCAGGCTCGGGCCACACGGACACGTAGGCGTCCAGGCCCCAGAGTGACCCCACGTGCAGGGTGCCGCCCGTGGCACGGAATGCCAAGCCCCAGGGCCTCCAGAGCCCTCCAGACTGCTGTCAGTGGGGAGGTCCCCATTCCAAGGACAGCAGTGCCCTGACCCAAGGTGGGACACGGGCCGCCGTGAGCTGGATGCACCTGCCCCCGGGGCACAGACCGAGGAGGGGGATTTCCGTGGGCAACCACGCCGCCAGCCCCGTGTCCTCCGTGGGCCCCGGATCTCCCCGTGTCTCGAGCCCAAGACACACGGGCTTCCACCGCGGGAATACATGGCGCCACTCGAAGGAAGCGTAAGAACCATCCTCCACAGACTCACGGGACCTGGTGAGCAACATCCAGAAGATGACAAGAAAGAATTCATTACCCGACTTGCTCAGGATGTTCTCAGTTAGACCCTCGACTCAATCATACCGAGCCAAACGCTCCACCTGGACTCCGGGTAAAGGACGACCTATGCCCTCACATGACCTTGACCTGTGACCTTCTGTGCATGCAGGGGGGGTGGGGGCGAGGGCCCGGCCCCTGCAGACACGGCCCCCCGTCCACGCTCCCCCCGGGCTCCTGAGGAAACAGCTCTTCCGTTCACTTCACGGAAATCATTCTGTATGTCATGACCTGTTGTTGTGTTTCCTTCCTCCTCTTTTACAAGACGGTCCCTCCCGTCACAGTCAGGTCACGACCCAGGGCCACCAACCCGCCCCGGGTCAGCGATGAGCCTCCTGGCCCCACAGGGCCTCCCTCCGACCGCGTGTCCCGCGTCTCCGGCCAGTTGCTGCCCTCACAACCAGCACCCCAGGCCGCTGCTGCCGGTCCGGCCCTTCCCGTGCTCCCCGGGGTGAGGGCCGCCCCTGGTGACCCCGGGCTCCCCCAGGGACCCGGTCAAGCCGCCGATGGGAGGTCCACTCGGACGGCTCACCTTTGGCCCCCACGACGTCCCTGCGTTGGATTCTGCTGTTATTCTCACTGTTTTATTAAGTGAACCGGCCACCCGACCACACGGAACCCTCTGGGTCTTTTGTCTAGAAATGATCTGAACATTGTCTGATTCGAACTAACTTCCGTACGAGTCTTTTCCACCAGGAACAAAAAGAAGGAAGAATGCTTGTTTCGGGCTGTCGAGTTTCCCTACGCCCACTGGATGCCAGGACGCTCACAGCCGCACGTGCGGCCCCCACGGCGCGCAGGACGACCGCTCACGGGCTGGGCGCGCTCGGACAGCGACAACCGCCACCTCCGGCGTCACTGCGCTGAGCCGGCCAGCTTCCCTCCGTCTCCTTCCGCTGCGGACAGCCGGCCCGACGTGGGGTGAGTGTGTGCGGACGCCGCTCGCCGCCGGCGCGGGAGCCCGAGGCTGGGTGTGCTCTTTTCCTTTTAAAACAGTGAGGCGAGTCAATCCGAGAGAGCGACAGACCCGCGGGAGGGGAGCCCACAGCTCCGGCGCAGAGAGAGCGTCTCCCGACCACACAGATTCACGCCGCAGCCGCGCCCGCCGTCCCGGGGGCAGGACAGACCGCCGGCTCTTCACCGTCAACCCTTCCCTTAACCGAAAACCCCTGGCGCTGGCTGCCACAAACCGAGGGACGACCTGAGCCTCCAAGAAGCAGCCCAGGGAGACGCCGTGTGTGGCCCGGGTCACACTACACGGCGGCCCGGCTGCGGGCCGCGGAGGCAGGAGCGCCTCGCGGCAGACGCGGGTCCAAGGCTCCCCTGGAGTCCCGCGCTCTCCCGGTTGGGCCCCGGGGGAGTCTCCCCGCTTTCTAAGCTGGCTGCTCACTTGGGGAGTCCACGCCGCGGCTCCTGTTGGGCTCACGGCCTCCCGCCTCCTCTGCACCCCTCCCCCACGTGCGCACGTTAGTGCCGCCCCTGCAGACTCGACAGCCGGCCGCTCACCGGTCTTCGCCGTCCACGCAGGACCCCCGCGGGGGAGCCCCGGGAGCGGAGACGCGTCCTCGCGGGCGAGGTGGGTGTAATGGGCACGCGCGTCCAAGCAGGATCACTTACCTAGGGAGAAGAGAACAGAGACGTTTCGTTAGTGGGGTCCAGCAGAGCGCCCCTCCATGGCCCTAACGGGAGGCGGGAGCACCCACAGGCGTGTCTGCTTGTCGCAGTGCTCTGGAGCCCCGTGAAATCTGCAAGGGACTCATGCTTTCCAGAACACGCTCCGCTGTAGGGCCCTGAGTCGGCGGCCAGTGTGGAGAGAGGCGCACAGAGGCGGTGGGGTCAGCGGGCCAATGGGGGTCCTGACCTCTCAGCCAGGATTCTCCCACCTGCAGGATGACTGTCCCTAGCTCAGCGCCCACACAGGTAGCCTGGCAAACAGCAATCATCGAAGGCATTTCCTTGCGAGGCTTTGATTCTGCCTCAGTCCCCCCGGGTCCCCCCATCCCATACATTTGTAACGGCTCTTCTGCACGGAGCCCGATGGAGAAACATATTATCTACATGGTCCTAAGCCGAGCGCTGGAAGGAACCACAGACACGGAAACTCCGAAGCTTTAACATCAGAGACGGAGAAACAGCCTGAATCAAGATGCTGGACGGTGGGACCGCCTCCCGCCTCTGGCTTCCCTCTCGCCCCGAGCATGAGCACATATGACCCGTTGAGGGAACCAAGAGAGACGCGGCTCTGGCACCGACCAGAAAAGACCTTGGAGACCATCCACTGCCGACAGGAGAAGGCAGTTCTGTCGCCCGACGGCGTAGGGCCGCCCGCTGCGGAGGCAGCGCCCGTCTCCCTGCGAGACCTGCTCAGGCCCAGCCGCGCACAGCCAGCAGTTCCCCACCTGCAGACAGAGGGCGTTTGCGCTTCCTGTCTCCACGGCCTGAGGGGCCACATGGACACCTGCACGTGCCGCATCGGGACCTGAAATTCCCAGGGTGCCTCTTGCGCCCAGGACCTCTCAGGACGCCAGGCCGTGAGGCCCTAGGACAGGCGCTCGACTGGCTGATGGTTTTTTTTTCTTTTAATTTCTTTTCAACTTATTTATTTTTGAGAGACAGAGAGAGACAAAGCATGAACAGGGGAGGGGCAGAGAGAGAGACACAGAATCCAAAGCGGGCTCCAGGCTCCGAGCTGTCAGCACAGAGCCCGACACGGGGCTCGAACCCATGAATCGTGAGATCATGACCTGAGCCGGAGGCAGACGCTCAACCGACGGAGCCCCCCAGGCGCCCGGACTGGCTGATGGTTTTAACACAAGGTGCAGAGCTGAAGTCTGAACATTTATGGGAATGCTCCTGCCGAAGCCCACGAGACCCTCCAGCGGGGCAGGCTCTTCACGGCAGGCGGGGCAGGAGCCCCCACTGTCTTCCTCCGTCTGCCTCCAGAGGCGGGAACACAGATGGCAAAATGCAGCCCCTTCTCTTGCTCCGTGCCTCTCCCTGCACACAGAGTCCATACACCCACCTCCCCCCCCGGGGACGCTGCCGTCTGAGGGGGGCCCGACGCCGGGGAGGCAGGGGCCAGACAGCTCGGGCGTCCTGCATGCATTCCCTCCACTGGGACAAGACGCGGTTTTCTTTTCTTTTTCTTTTTCTTTTTTTTTTTGAGTTTATTTATTTATTTTGAAAGAGAGAGTGAGCACGAGCAGGGGAGGGGCAGAGAGAGAGGGAGGGCGAGAATCCCATGCTGTCAGCATGGAGCCTGACGTGGGGCTCAAGCTCACAGACCGTGAGATCATGACCGGAGCCGAAAGCAAGAGTCGACGCTCACCGACTGAGCCGCCCAGGGGCCCTGACGCGCGGCTGTTAGGGGGAGGCCTGTGGGTTCCCGCGTGAGCACCGGGGCCCGTCCCGCGGCCCCAAGGCGAGTGTGAGCAATGACTCTGTGATCCGTGGCCGCTGGGCTGGGGCCCCTGTGCCCTCCTGTCTTATTACCGGAGGGCCCGTTAAAAACGTAATTTCCGTTTCCGAGTGCAGCCTGCGCCATTTTCGTTATCTGACAAACGCAAGAGTAATGCAGACGGATTGCTGACCCCTCCCCCATGCTGCTGCCAAAGGGGGGCCGCGCAGCGGGGTGACCCCACGTCGCCAAGGAGGACATCCCTCCACCGGGAAGGGAAGTGACGGTCCTCACGCAGACAGCCATCGCCACGGCAACACGGGCCATCGTAAAATGAGGAATAGTAGTTATAACGGCCCAGTGACAACTCAGTGACACTTGCGATGGGCCCGTGCCCATCGGGAGCTCTGGAGGGATGACCCCGCAGATCCTGCCAAGCAGCCCTGGGGCAGGCAGAGCTGTCGCCCACCATCCGGGGACGAGCACACCACATTCAGAGGTGCCAAGGGGGCCAGGACAGTCAGGGGCGTCCGGCCGTGCGCCTGGAGGGGCTGGCCTGTCCCGGGGTCTCACGCAAAACCACTGCCCCCCTGGGGAGACAGAGGGGAGAGCTCTCAGTCCCTGCACATGTGGCAGGGCTGAGGGGTGGCGGGCTGCCCTCTAGCCGCGCTGGGCGGCCTGAGGAACCGTCCCTGTGCAGCCTGACACTCGGCGCCCGCGTCAGACCCTCGCTCGCCCACACGCCCGTCTCTGCTGTTCCGGCTCGTGGCCCACAGACTTTTGTCCACACCCGGAGGAGTCGAGAGTCCCGAGGCCTGAGCTCAGCTTGACTCCGTTTCACGGGGGAGACGCAGCCCCTGTGGGGTGCTCAGAGCTCCCCTAGATCCCGGGACCATCTGCGTCAGAGTTTGGGGAGGTCCTCCCGGGACCCCCCGCGTCTCACCTGCAAAGCGGGGCAGGTGAGCAGGCTCACCCCTGATTCATTCCCGGGAATTTAATCTCAACATTCGATGCTTTTTCTATTAAGGGGATTTAAAAATTCAGCAGTTATTAAATTGAATTATTTTCAAAGAGCTAATAAGAACAGGAGCTGTGCTGTCCCCTGAGTTTGCTCACCATTAATTATTGAAGCGTCGATGTTTACACGGCAAGCAGAGTTGGCGTCTACACTGCGGTCACTCGAGCCAGAGCACTCGGGACGTCCTCCTCCACCGACCGCAGGGGAGCCGGCCGGCGCCCGCTGAGCCCTGACCCCCCAGGCTCTGCTGCGTTCCCCTTGAACGAGGCGTCTAGGAGACAGTGGTGGGCACCGTGATCCCTACAGCAGCCCTAAACCTAACACCCAGGGTAGGAGTAAGAATCCAACAAATAACGTAGAATTCTAAAAAAAAAATCAATTTATATAAAAAGGTAAAACGAGAAAAAGAGACGTCACGAAGGGAGACAGACATTTGACTCCAAGCGCATCAATAATGAAACCAAGAAGGAGCACACACCCATCACAGGGCGGGACACTCGGACACACAGCCGTCACACGGCCGGGCACTCGGATGCACAGCCATCACAGGATGGGACACTCGGATGCACACCCGTCACAGGGCAGGGCATTTGGACACACAGCCGTCACAGGACGGGACACTCGGACACACAGCCGTCAGCTGTCACAGGATGGGACACTCGGACACACAGCCGTCACAGGACGGGACACTCGGACACACAGCCGTCAGCTGTCACAGGATGGGACACTCGGACACACAGCCATCACAGGGTGGGGACACTCGGACAAACAGCGAAACACCAGGACCCGATACATGCCATCCGCAGAGACGCGCTTCACACAGAGAGGCGGGCGGGGCGGGGCAGACTGAGACGTGCTCATCCTGCGGGCAGTAAGCGCCCGGAGGCCAGGGCCGCTGTCCTGATGTCACACGGGGCTGGTGACCAGGACGCCGGGCGGCTCAGTCCATGAAGCGGCCGACCTCAGCTCAGGTCATGATCCTGCCGCACGTTGGGCTCTGTGCTGACGGCTCAGAGCCGGGAGCCCGTCTTCAGATTCTGTGTCTCCCTCTCTCTGCCCCTCCCCCACTCATGCTTTGTCTCACTTTCAAAAATAAACATTAAAAAAATTAAAAAAGAAAAGAAAAGAAGAGACAACGACCAAGAGCGCTCACCAGGGAAACGCAGACAACACCGCCGCAGCGGGATGTTTCCCGGGGGTCGTGACATCCGTGTCCGTAACGGCCCCGAATGGGCAGCAGCTTCAACTGCCGAAAGGCAGATCCCAAACCACGCCTGCGGCCCACCCCAACCAGGTGCGCTAACAGGGACATGCCACGGGCAAGGGACAGTGGGAAGTCCGAGCAGCCAGCGCCTCTGGGGCCAGGTGGGGAGGGCTGACTGAGCACAAGAGCACTTTCTGGAATATTCTGGAATGCTCTATGCCTTGATGGCAGCTGGTTCAGCAGACTTGCCATGTGTGCATTTCTCTCTCTGGAAACAGCAGCCTCAAAACTGCCAACAAACTGACATCTCTTCCGTGAGGTGTTCGTGGAGTGTCTGGGGTGTGGCGCCTGCTCAGCGGTTCTGGAATTCAGGCAGGGCCCGTGAGGGAGGTGGGGTGTGCGGCGGAGCCCACGCAGGGACACGGTAAGTGTGGAATTCACACGGGGGCTGCATGGGGGCTCCTGGTTCAGCAGCTCTGTGACGTTTGACAGATTTCACAATCAATCCCGGGGGGAAATCCTGCCGTGGGTTTTCCTGACGCAGCAGGTGTCTGGAACATTCCCCTCCTCTGCCTCCGGCCCTTTGCCCCTGCCCCTCCAGTCCCTCTCACCCTCTTTCAGCTTCGTAACGATCATTCCCACCCGAACGGGAATGTCTACGTGTGTCAATTTATTAAGACAGTGCATGTCCCCCTGTGTGGGCCTCCGCACCGGTCTCTTGAGTTCTAGTCTCTGCCTGCTGCCCCTGCCGTCACGGCGGGCTGCCGGAGGACAGCCTCTCTGTGCCTCGGTTTCCCCAGCGCAGACCCCGCACGGGCAGACAGCTCACATCCAGAGAACGTGGGCTACGGGAACACATGTTGACTCCCTTACTTGTGGCCCATCGTGTTAGACGCCCAGGCTCGCCCTCCGGCCTCGAGTGCTCCGCCTTCTGGAAGGAAGCAGCAGCCCTGGAGGAGGTGAGAAATTCCCCAGGAAGGGAAGAACGCGTTTTCAATAAGTTCCTTTCCCTCTCGAGCCTTGTTACCCAAGATTGATGCCTTTGACTAGATGTCTCAGAAAAATTCTTAACTGCTAGGTAATAAAATCTATTAGTGGATAATTCTGATTCTCCCACATATAGATTTTTCGTAGATACAGAACGTTTCAGGAGAATTATTCCCTCACACATGTTTTATTAAAAAGCAGCGTGCTAAACATGGCTCTTCTTAAAACAAAATTACTACCTGCAAGGAAATAGCTGTTTTTGAAAGAAAGGAAGGGGAAAAAAGCCCGTCCCCATTGTGCCTTTCTGTGTTTCATTACGAGCTGTTTATTAAGTATTGAAGGGATAATGGCTAACAATGCGTTTGTTAAATGACAAAACTTCAAATACAAAGGCTCATTTACGGGTCTCTTTCATAGCACTATGATTTTCTAAATCTATTCAAGGTTTATAGATTTTAGTGATTTGCACACAGCATGTGAGGGCAGAGACGGGATTTCGTTATCAAGTTTAGAAAAAATAAGGAAGATGAAGGCAGCATTTTATGCAAATCTCTCAACTTTCAGGACGAACAGAAGCAATGCATTTGAAGCAACTGGGAGCTGGGAAGAACCTCGGGGGCCCTGGGGCCTCGTTTGCAGCGTCAGGGAGACGGTCGGGCAGCGGGCTCCCGGGGCCCTGCCCCAGTGACCGGCCCATCGGCGCAGCTGCGGGAAGTGAGCTCGGTCAACGCCCGTCTTCCCGCCCGGGGACTTAGCTGGTGGCTGTCGCAGCAGCAGGAACCCGGAGTCTCACTTCATGGGGTTTTAGGTCTTGCTTCGGGGGACACCCTTCGGGCCACAGAGGCCCACAGAGCAGGACCGGAGGGGCTGCCTCCCCCCACAGCCCACTGGAGCCAGCTCAGCTGCGGAGGAGCCCAGGCGGGACCTGCTCTCTCCCTGGAGGGGGCGGGAGTGGGCCTCCGAGGGGCCGGGACCCTGGCCCTGGAGCAAGAAGATGGGCTTAGCGGAGCGGGGAGGACGGAAGGAGCGGGCTGGACTACCGGTCTGCCCGCCAGCTCCGTGGACAGGGCGGGGATCCAGCCCTCCGCCGCGGGAGGCACAGACATGCTCGCGAGGTGCTGTCTGCGCCGGCCGCCTCTGCGTCCCAGAGGACGACAGATGGAAGGGCGCGCAGGGTGGCGGCCCCGAGGCAGCGCACCAGCTCTCAGCATCTGGCTTTTTTCCCAAAAAACACTTTCATGGGGCAACAGAGGCCACGACCCCCTGCAGGGAAGGCTGCTGGAGAAGCACAAACTTCAGAGAACCACAAGGCACTTCTGAGAATGACCCAGGAGTGGGGAGAACAGAACTGTACGCTGAGCCCGTGCAGCCCGTCTGGGGGCCTGTGGACTCCGGAAGGGTCCACCGGCGTGTGTGCTGCTGGCTTGTGGTGGATCAGCTTCTTCTAGAAAAAGGTCAAGGGCTGATCCATTCTAGTCAATTTCCAGGAAAGATCCTGAGCTAGAAGTAAATGGGTTTCAGTGATCTGCTTATGTCTCTGGGTAAGTTTACACACTTCGTTCAGTCCCGCGGGGCTCAGGGCTGAGTCCAAGCCCTTGGATGACCTCCCAGCTGCCAACTGCCAGTGTGCAGGGCCGGAAATGGTGCTCGACTCCTGTCCACCGCACCCCCCGACGCCAAACTAACACCACCAACACCATCATCAACGCTCTTCACCATCAACACCACCGCAACCGTCAGCAGCACCCACATCAATACCACCAGGAACACCACCGCACCAACCCTACTGTATGGAACACTACCACCACCAGGCCAACATCGCCGTCGCCAACTTCAACGCCAATCTGAGCACCAACGCCAGCAGCATCAACGCCATCACCGCCGACACACACGCTGCGGAAACCCTACCGCCAAGGTTACCCACACCCCTGCAGCGGCACCCCAGCGACCGGTGCCGTGACCAGCACTGACCCTGCCACCTCGACGTCAGCACCGCCATCACCAACGCTGACGCCGTCAACATCATCACCGACAACACAGAGGAAATCCACGCCCGTGGGGTCAAAATAACAGAGAAAGGAGCACACTTGTCTTAAAATCGCCCCAAAGGAAGTCCTTTCTCTGTTCTTTAAGACCAAATCACAGCTTTTGTGCATCCTTAATATTCCATCCGCTGTTTAAACTCCATACACCACTCTGTGCTGTCCCTCTTTTTTTTTCTTTTTTCTTTTTTTTTTTTTTTTTGCATTTTCTGCTTTTCACCAGCCCTCGGTGGGGAAGTCTGCCAGCACCAGGAGACTCACAAACATGCGACTCAGAACATCTGTCCTGCGGGAGGTTTGGGGCAGGCGCTCTACAAACAGGACAGACACGAGGGCCAGGCCCTGCAGCAGCCCGTACAGGACGGGGCCCCGGGTCTGAGCCCCTCGGTCCACCTTGTCGCACAGCAAACCCCCGACAGGCGCTGTGCTACCTCTGGGCTTACTCCCAGGACGCACACGTGGTGGCTGGGAGATTCGGTGTGAAGCTGCTGTGCGCTAACACCCATCTGGCTACATCCCGAGCCATATGCCGTGCGGAAAGGAGTCAGCGATAAAGTGGTCTATTCTTCTCCGAGGCGCTCAGTCCCGGAGACTTGAGGCCGTCGGGGTTTGGTCAACAGTCATCCAGCACAGGCTAGGCTTTCTGACTCGTCCAGTGTCGCTTGGCTGTGACCATGCAACTCTTAGGCGAAATGCCCACTCCTGGGCTTTTAAAGTACAGTCAACCAGCCCTGTTGGCACTTTGATTGTCCCGAATGTCATTTTATATTTCTCTAACAACCAGGGCGTATGTTAGGGTCCCCGCACCGGACTGGCCACCGACACCTGTGTGCAGGGCCATGAAAAGGCGCCCTCCCGGCTCAGTCAGGAACACTCCAGAGTGTGATCTCCTTGTTGCAAATGTAACCACAAGCAGACGCGCGTCACGGGCACAGAGATAATACCAAAGATGCTGAAAATAAATATCCCAGAATTTTCGCCGTGCTGCCCCCCCCCTGCCCCCGGGGATGATGACGTCCAGCCCAACGGCTCCTTCCAGACCAGACGACTTCAGCCACAGACAGCCCTGCGCTCCCGCTCTGACCAGCAAAGAACTTCCTCCTGAAGACTTGTCTCCCAGAACACAATGCCCCGAGACCACGTAGCAGCTCTGCCGAAGCGCCATCGGGAAGGGAACCCACATCGGACACATGCGGATCGCGGGCACGTGGCGAGTCGGGCGCGCCTTAGGAGACTCGGGCTCAGAAAGGGCCCCGGAGCCCGGGTTGGCATGGGCGCTGGGGCCCGGGGCCCCTGGAGGCAGGTGTGCTCTGCAGGTGGGCCATGCAGACGGCCGCAGCGGCAGGCACAGGACAGGCCGGGGATGGGCCTCGCCTCACAGTCCCCTGCTCACACAGGGCCGCGCTCGCCTCGGCATTGTCAACGCTGCGACGGTGGCAGCGCCGCGAGCCCTGGCTGGCATGAGCTCCAGGGACCCGCGCCGCACGGATGCGAGTTGTCGCGGGAGCCAGCGCCCTGGAGCCGCGTGCTGACCTCCCCGCCCCGCCCCGCCCCGCCGTCGGTTCCGGCTGGTGTTAAACAGCAGCGAACGCCCCTGGAGGCCCCGGCACGGCCGTCTTCGTGGGACCGTCGTGGGGCTTCTGTCTGCCCCGGGCGTGAGCCACGCTGGAGGGAACGTCCGCAGCCCGGACTGGCGTGACGTGCCCCGCTGGCAGGCCTCCCCCGGGGGAGGAGGAGGAGTGGGCTCTCCTGGGGCCAGGCCCTGCACCGAACCAACCACGTGACCCGAAGGCCCCCCTGGCTTCCTGGGGACGCACCCGCCTCCTGGGCCTGGGAGAATTCTGGAGCAATCCCACCACTGGCAGCTTCCTGCCGTGTTGGAGTCTAGACTCCAAGCGGGAGGCAGGTGGCCCCGTTTTCCAGTCCGGCCTCACGGGTGAGGGAGCGGCCAGTCTGCTCCCCGCGGGGCTCCCGTATCGTGGCGATGGCTGGAGACCGCAGAACACGGCTCTGGAGCACGAGCATCCGCCAGGCTCCCGGCAAGCGGGTAACTCTGAGTGACCGCCTCGACGGCCTGGATCTCGGGGCAGCTCCACGGGCGGGAAGAGCCCTCGCCCCTGCGTCACAGGCAGCCCTCGCCCCTGCGTCACAGCGTGTGTTTGTTCAACCACGTTTCTAGCCCTCCCCCCGCTCCCCCGCCCGTCCACGTTAGTCTGGGGGAACCAGAGCAAGCCACGGACCTGAGGAGAATTCACCCACAGACGTCCCGTCCTGCAGGTCATTACCAAGAGCTCAACATTCATTCAGGTCTTTTCCTTTTGCTGTGAAGATGGACGTGGGGTGAAACGCAAAGATCGCAGGTGTGACACCGGCATGTCCTGCTCCACGGCCCCCGTCAAGGTCGTGAACGTCGTCCCTGCCCCCGAAAGCCCCCTCGCCTCCCGCCCCGCCCCCGCCACTGATGGAAGCAAACGCGAGGACGGTGTTTTCAAACCGTCGGTCCCTGTGGCTTCTAGAAAGTCACACAGACCGGACACGAATCGGACACCTAGCGCTCTGCCGCGGGAGGCCTTTCCCGCTCCCCACGGGTCTGGCGGGCTGCTCCTCCGTGGCGGGTCTGCTGCGTGGACACGCCGGGGGGTGGCCGGCCGCCCGGGCTGTTCACGGGTTCCAGACTACTGTGGACAAAGCTGCTTCGAACACTCGGGTGCACGTCCCTCGGTTCCCGTAGAGGACATCGGGGCAGGAAAGACGGAGCCAGAGGGGGCGTACGGTGGATTTTCTTCCTCGAAGACAAGTAATGTGGCCGTTGACAGCGAGGAACTTGTGGGCAGGATGCAGTCCCCAAATCTGGCCCATTGTGACAATCCAGAGAGACTTTTATTATTATTATTATTATTATTATTATTATTAAAAAATTTTAAGCGCTTATTTGTTTTTGAGAGACAGAAAGAGACAGAGTGTGAGCAGGAGAGGGGTAGAAAGAGAGGGAGACACAGAACCTGAAGCAGCTCCAGGCTCTGAGCTGTCAGCACAGAGCCCGACGTGGGGCTTGAACTGACAAACTGTGAGATCGTGACCTGAGCTGAAGTCGGACGCTTAACCAACTGAGCCACCAGGGGCCCCAATTACTATTATTTTTTAATATTTTTCTAAGTTTATTTATTTTGAGAGAGAGAATGTACGTGTGAGAGAGGAGAGAGGGGCACAGAGAAGGAAGACAGAATCCCAAGCAGGCTCCAGACTGTCAGCACGGACCCCTATGTGGGGCTCGAACTCACAAACTGGGAGATCATGACCTGAGCTGAAACCAAGTGACAGACGCTTAAGCGACTGAGCCCCCAGGAGCCGCTGAAGAGAGTATTTTAAATGCATGCCCCTGGGCCCCACTGACTAAGAATCTCCCTGTGGGGGCCCAGGGAGCTGTATTTTTCCAAAGTTTCCCCAAGTAACGCTGCGGAGGGAGACCACTGGGTTCTGGGTCCCAGACACGGATCAGGTGCCCACCGCCCGTTTCTCAGCCGCCCTGCACAGTGTGTAACCTCTAAATGGAAGTCCCGGCGCAGCCGTGTCCTGGGGCGGCTGAGAAGGTCAGAGTCCCGCACACATGTGGCACTTGGCGTCCAGCCCTGAAGCACAGGACACAGGCCAGCTGTCGGCAGCGGAACCAACTGCCTGTTGAACGGACCCTGGTGTAGAGCCCAGCTCAGCCTTGGCAGTGACTTTTGGCACCTGGAGCTCAGCCCTGGGGGAGTAGGATGGATAAGTCAGGCCGCTTCAAGTTCAGTGCCACTCTGTCCCCACTCTGTCTACAGAGCAGTCAGTGCGCTGAGCCCGGCCTCGCCCTGGGTCCGTCACGGGCCACGTCCGGGGCTCCACCGAGTGTGGCCGTCAAGCGCCTGGAGACCCACGCGAGGGGGGACCCAAGCACAGGAGGCCGTTTCTCGGTTCCTCTGACCAGAGGCGGCCCGTGTCAGCGAGGCTGGACGGGAAGGACGGGAGACGGATGGATGCCCAGAAGCCTCCGGAAGTCCTATTCCACGAGGTGGAGAGAGCCGGGGGCGAAAGTCAACACGTGAAAGCACGAAGGGAGGAGAGGCCCTGGTTCTCCAAGCTCCCGCCTTCGAATCCATGAACCTGGGAAACCTTCCCAGGTCGTGCCGGGCCCAGGACACGCCGTGGAGGGCAGGCCCGTGGCCGTGCTCTGCGCGCACCTGCAAACGCTCGGGGCCTCTGAGAAGATGCTCCGGGGACAGCAGACTGCGGCGGGAGAAGGGCTCTAAGTCCTAAAGACGCTAAAACACACTTTGGCCTTAACGGCACCTCAACCCGATTCTGACTTTTGCCTCCGTCACTCAGCCCTCCGGCTGCCGCTCGGGCCCCAGGACGCTCTTTCCAGACGAGGCGCTGCTTGTGCTTTAGAACTTATCCTGCAATTTAAAATAAATCAGCCCGCACAGATCCCAGCGCCGGCGTAATTGACTCCGACGGAAACAATCGTATGGCAATCACCACCGCGGGACGCCTTTTAGCCGGAGCCACTCAGAAGGATCGTTCCACGGGAACCCTCGGGAACGCGGCGTCTGCTTGGGGAGGCTCTCGACAAACGAGTTAATCCGGAATGCTCTCTTAAGAAATTAGAAATGGCTCCGTCCCGTTGAACACGCAGGAGTCTCCGTGATGGCCGCTGTGACCCACGCGTGGGCCGCGCTCTCGCAGGTCAGGGCGGTGAGCCACGGGGAGCGCGGTGGCCGTCTGTCTCTGAGAGGCCCACGCAATCTCGCTGAGGCGCGGGTCACACTGGGGCCCAGTGCCCGCCCCCTCCTCTCCCAGGGGGCCCTGACTGGGCCGCAGGGAAGGGCGTGGAGACCCCCGAGGTGGCCAGAGCCCGGCGGGTCTGAGAAGCTCTCCCGGGCGCGGTGGACCTCTGCCCAACCCCACGTCAGCCCGTCCGGAGCCCCGGCGACACGGGCCACTGCGGCCGCAGACGGGGTCTCGCCGCCGGAATCCAGCTGCAGTGACACAGCGGACTGGCCCGCGGACGAGTCTTCGTGGGCGAACTTGGCAGTGGGGACGCCCCGATGTTGGGCTTTGACAGCCGCCGTCTGAGGAGCCGTGTTCCATGCAGGCTCTCTGGCTGGAGAAGTGCGAGGCTGGCCCTCGTCCACCTGCTGTAGGAGGCTGCGTCCGCTGGCGTCTCCTGCCCCCCAGGCCCGTCCACGCGGGAGCTGACCCCCCAAAACCCCACCGCCACATACTCGAGGAGAGGAAGACCCCTGGCTGAGGCCGAGGAAACACAGACAAAAGCTGAACGCGGTTCTCGCAAGGATTCATCAGCGGTCACACGCCAACGCGGGGGAAAGTCCTGCCCCGACCCGGTGGCTCCTGCCGCGTCCAGGCCAGAGTGACCCACGCCCTTCCCGAGGCCGTGACTCCCCACCCCCGGCAGGTGACTCTGCCCGGACACCCCCTCCCCACTTCCCTCCTTCCTGGTCAGAGGGCGCATCCCAGCCTCCAGGCGCACCAAATCCGTGGAAAAAGTCGTCCACGTGTGTGGGCGATGCTTGCGTGGGCGTGCTGATCTTCGCTCACAGGCGGGTGCGGGGGAGGAAACGTGCGGGCCGCCGGTGCCGGAGGGAGGAGTGGTGGGACCCAAGGACGGGATCCCACGTGGCGGCTCCGGAAGCAACAGGGTGCATCTTCCTGACAGACGGAGCCACAGGCCCTTTGCTCAGGATGAGCCCCGACAGGGAGTAGGGGGAGCAACAGGGGTCCACGGTGTGAGCTGGGGAACAAACCCTACAGGGCAGCTAACGAATGAAAATTTAGAGGCACTTTACTGTGTGTGAAGATCATTTGCGGAAGTGGTTTGGTTCCTGGGAAAAATCTCGCATCCTCTGACCCTCTTTCCTACACAGGGAAGCACCCGTCTGGGAACCGGGGTGGGAAGACCAGGAGCCAGAATGAGAGACAGGGTGGCTTCTAACTTGTCCCTGCACTTTCCACACCAAGTCAGCGCCGCACGAGGGGCCAGTGCCTGGAGCCCGGAGGAGAGGCGCCCTGGGAGGAGGGAGCGCTCGCCCACCGCAGCCCTGCGTGCCCACGGAGCAGCCTGTGCGGAGACTCACTGAGGCGAGTGCACCGGGGACGGAGGGGGTTCACAGACAGGTGAACTGGGCCACAGCGACAGAGGCGGGAATGGGACGGCGGCACAGGGTGGGGCCCTGGAGCGGACAGACGCCCCTCCCGCGTTCCCAGACTGCGCACAGGCAAGTGTGGACTGAAGGGTTTTCACCTTGGCCCCACTTCTCTGACACGTGTGACCAGACTGCGCTTTGCCGCCGTGGGGCCGCCCTGGGCACTGCCGGGTGTCAGCGGTGCCCTTCGCCTCCTGCTGCCAGGGCCGGGGGCATCTGGCCCTCTCCCAACTGTGACAGCCCATCTCTGGATCTTGCCCGGGGCTCCCGGGGGCAACATCTCCCCGCAGGACGTCCGTGCAGGGGAAAGGGCACTCAATCTGCCACCGAGCGACCTGAGTGCTGGACCAAGGACGGTCACAGACCAGTTGTGTGGTCGACGGTAATGGTGCTGACTGTGGACTCCACTTGTCATCCATGAAACAGACAGGAAGCCCTGGCTCCCCTCCCCCCTGCCTCTCCCGGAAATCCTCTAAGAATCAGGCGGGAAGATTGGTGTGAACACGCTCACAGTTCTCCAAGAACCAGGTGGGGAGATCGGTGTGAACTCGCTCACGGACAACAGCATCTGAGCTGCATTCACTTGGTGACTCCGCGTGTGGACAGAGTGTGCAGCCCCAGCGCACAGGCCACCAAACAGCTTCAGAGGGGGGGCGTGGCCTTACGGTCAACAAACCGGTGCCGGCACCAGACAGCCGAGCACACAGTTCCCGGTCGGTGACCTTGGGGAGGCGCAGGGATGAAACACCAGGCAGGCAGACCAGATGCCCTCACACATCCCCATCGCACAGCCCGGCGCCCACACAGAATGCTCCTGGGGACCCTGCCGGGGAGCAGCCGCCACCCACGCCTACAGGCCTCTGGCCTCCCCACACCACCGCCCTGCCTCCTGCACCTTCACCACCGTGGTGCCCAGTCAACCCCCAGGATCTGACCCCTCCATGGATCTCTTGTTCTTGGGGAGAGTACAGCGAGGGCCCTGATGACCTGGCAGATGGGCACCAACTCTACATGGCAGGTTCTTGGTCAAGCACTCCAATAGGGTCTGTCCACTGAAATAAGGTCACAGGGCCCTGACTGGCCCACCTCCCAGCTCAGTGATCCGCATGATCCGCGGAGAGGAGACGCCAGGGCAAGCCCAGGATTGTTCTTGCTCGCTGCCTGGAGGGCGTTTCCAGCCTGGGGCTCTTGGGTTCAAGAAAGGGGAGCCAAGCAGAGCCCAGAGGTCGCCTGGGCTGAGGAGATGGAGGGAGGGTCTGGAAGACGAAGGGGCTTAGAAGTAATGAGGCCGAGTATATGCCCGGGGGAGAATGGGAGGACTGGTGGGGGGCTTCCTTCAGCCTTGGGCTGGACGCGATCAGAGGGCATGTGTGAGGAAGCGCCGTGGTCTAGAAGCGTCAGGGCAGCTCCTCGGGCCACGAAGGCGGCGTGTCCCCACCAGCAGGAGGGGCTTCAGGCTTCGTGGCCCACTGAGCAGACAACGCGAAGCAGGAACAAGAACACAAACCACCCCAGTGGGGGGACACATTGAGCCCTGGGCCGTATACTGCTCTGATCTCCCTTAACAAACAGAAGAGCGAGACCCAAGTGAATCAAACAGTTTCCAAATAACTCACCTGTGTCCTCGAGCAAAAATAAAAAATATTAACAGGAATACAAAAATGCCGACACACACAGACGCAAAATTCACGGTGGCTGGCATTCCGTAAAAAACACCAGGTGCACAAGGAAGCAGAAAAATATGACCCTCAACCAGAAAAAGTGATCAATACAAAAGATCAGAAGGAGACAGTAGCAGACGAGGACACTGGGAAATTATTACACCTCTATCCACATGTTCACGAAGGTGGGGGAGCGGGAAGGTGTCTCGCATCAAACTTGTGCAGGGAGAAGCCACAGTGTCCGGGTGGGGGAGAGCCCTGGGGTCACTAGCAGACCAGCTGCTGCAGGAGAAAAGAAGCTACCGGGCCAGGAGACAGGTCAACAGCAAGGATCCAAAGGAAATACACAGAAAAAATAATCTAACAGAACAAAGAGTCCATGAGTTGCTGGATGCCTTGAAGCAACCCATTAAATTCGTAATTAGAATTTTCACAGGAGATGGGGGCGGGGGGGGGCAAATGCTTTGGGAGAAGTAATGAGTACAATTCTCCAAATGTGACGAAAACTATAAATCCAAAGAGTTAAGAACCCAAACAAAAGAAACAACAAGAAAACCAGGCCAATGCAGTGTATGATCAAACGGCTTCAAATCAGTGATAAAAAGATGATCGGGGGCGCCTCAGTGGCTCCGTCAGTTGAGAGTCTGACTCTTGACTTGGGCTCAGGTCATGATCACATGGTTCATGAGTTCGAGCCCCAGGTCAGGCTCTTCACTGAGCGTGTGGAACCTGTTTGGAATTCTCTCTCTCCTTCCCTTTCTGCCCCTTCCCTGCACATGTGCACACACACACACACACACACTCTCTCTCTCTCAGAATAAATAAATAAGCTGGAAAAAAAAAAGAAAACCTTAAAACCAGCCAGAGTTGGTGGGGGGTGTGGGTCCATTACATGCAGATGAACCAAGGGAAGAAGGACAGCAGATTTCGTCCCAGGAATGATGCGAACCAGGAAAACACTTATGCTGTCGTTTTAAAATCTCGGAAGACAAAATGAACAAACAAAACGCCCAAACCAAGAATTTGATACCCAGTGAAACTATCTCTCAAAAACACAAAATAAAGACTTTCTCAGAATACAAAGCTGAAAGAATTTGTCCCCAGCAGGCCTGCCCGATGAGGCGCGTTCAAGAGCTTCCAGACAGAAGGAAACTACGACCAGATGGGCGTCTGGTTCAACACAAGGGAATCACGAGCTCCAGAAACGGCCGCGAGAAGAGAGAGCTCTCTACGAAGTGGTAAACGAAACACGGCTCACCTCCGTTACGCATTTATCACACCACGGTGGTTTGTTGCGTCTGTGTCTTCCATGTTCTAGTCTTTGACCTTGACAGATGAATGTAACGCACATTCACTTTGTATCCTGAGGACACACATGGCGCTTAATAAATGCCTGATGCCTTAGCACACGCTTGTTGTAGGCGACATGCGCATCCTGGTGGGCAAGAGCAAGTTGTGTCACACCTGGGCCATCTGCTGGGTGGAAACCAGATCCGGCCCTGGGTACTCACCGACCATGTGGTCAAGGACCATTTTTTCCCCCCAAATACACATGGTGCAGCCCTAACTCCCCATGTGATTATATTTAAAGGTGAGCCTTTGGGAGGTGATTGGGAGTAGAGGAGGGCAGGAGGGTGGAGACCCCGTGATGGGATTTGTGTCTTTATAGGAAGAGGCAGAGACGCCAGAGCCTTCTCGGTGCCGTGTGAGGACGCGGCCAGAACGTGGCCACCTACAAGCCAGAAAAACACCCTCCATCAGGACCCAGATCCACTGGTACCGTGGCCTTGGGCTTCCCCGGCCCCAGGACTGACCCCCAGCCTGTCACAGCAGCCCAAACAGACTCCCACACAGGAAACTGGGTCCACTGTTGGAGTCAAGATTAGGTCACTCTGAAAACACAGCAGAGCCCTCACGGCTCCGATGTGTCCACAACTGTCCCCAAATCAGGGGACACTAGGTGAACTCGTTTTGAGGGTGAACACCCCTGCCTGGCCTGGTTGCCCACATGTTTCCGTCCTGGCACAGATGACAGCTGCCAGCACCCTTCCTCTCCCAGGCGGCACCCCTGGGCACACGCATGCTCCTGGTCCAGCAGTGTGCACGGCATCTGGACCCAAGCCCTCTGGGTGAGCCTTCCTGTTGTCTGGGGCTCCAGTGACTGTTCTCAATTTAGACACATATTCTTATGCTCAGAACAGCCACGGTCCCTGCCAATAGACTGAGGGAAATGTCACTGCTCAACAATTACAGACAGCTTCAGCTCTTCATCTCACAGAGTTCTATTTACATCTCATAAACTATGTTGGTGCTTTATTTTAGACAACGAAAGCTCTATGTCTGCAGAATCATTTCCCAGCCTGTGAAACCTTCCGCAGGATGGAAAGGTTCTGCTTCGGAATACGACCCCCTAAAGCATTCGCCCAGTGACAGGGGCGTGGACGGGTCCAGGTGGGGTGGTCCTTCCCCCGGGGGGAGACGCACAATCTTCTTAGGGAGCAACGGGCTGGAAGGAGGGACCGCTGTGCCTGCTGGGGTGGTCCTGCTGGAGGAGAATCAAATTTCCCTCCGGCAGCTTGGATCCGTAAGTCACCATGTGTCAAACGCAGGGTCACAGGGGTTCCTCCCAGAAACACGGGGAGCTCAAGGGCAGAGTGAGCCAGAGTCTGCTGGCTTCTAAGTTCACCCCAAAGTCATGAACTGATTGTAAAATCCAGGTGAGGGTCAATCTGGAAAAGCACTGAACTTGACATCTTTTTTTGTAACAGGCTATTTTTCAGAGTCAGTCATTTTAGGTACAGAGCAAAACGGAGCGGAAGGTGCAGGGAGTCCCTGCATGCCCCCTACCTCCACCCGTGCACTGTCTCTCACCGCCGCCACCGCCGGCACCCACACCCTGTGGACCAGAGCATCTGCCACAGTCCATAAACCCGGGACACCTCTGCATCGCCCCACATCCCTGCTTTACCATCGGGTCACTCAGTGCTGTGCGCTCCGCCGGGCTAGACACACGCTCCAGGACAACCCACCAGCGCACAGCACACCGGAGAGGTTTGCTCCCCCTGCCCCTCCCCCTCCCGGCCCCTGGCAAACACTGATCTTTCACAGTCTCCATAGTTCCGTCTATTCCAGAATGTCATATGGTTGGAATCACACAGTGTGTAGCCTTTCCAGACTGGTTTCTTTCACTTAGTAATTTGAATTTAGGTTTCCCCATGCCTTTTTAAGGCTGGATAGCTCATTTCCTGTGAGTGCCGGCTGGCGCTCCATTGTCTGGATGGACCAGCTCATCGACCCTCCCGCCTGCCTAAGGACGCCGTGTTGGTTCCGGGTTTTGACGAGTCCAGATAAAGCTGGTGTAAACATCGGCGTGCAGGTTGTTCTGTGTGGAGCTACGTTTTCCATTCCTGTGAGCAAATACCAAGAAACACGATTGCTGGAAATCTGTTTTTTATATTAGAAACTTCCTCCTCATTGAGGAGCATTGAATGTCACCATCAGAGGCATCTGTCCAGTGTCACCCTCCTGAGGTCAGCAAGAAGGGACCTCTGAACGCCGTCCTGTCCAACAGAACCTACCACGGGGACAGAAACATTCCACAGCTGCTCTGCCCAGGGTGGCAGCCAGCAGCCACGTGTGGGTCCTTGAAACGTGGCTGGGGAGCCGACGGTTTGCTCATTATTTGATTTTACTTTACTTAAGCTGAAATGGCCACATGTGGTGAGTGGCTATGACGAGGGACGGAGTGAGCTCGGGCGTGCGCGGGGTCTCCCGCGGCATCAGCGGTGGGTTCCGTCGCCTGGGGATTCCCAGCTCCTGGGCGCCGTGGCCGTCACACGGGCTTCCTTCCCCTCTCCAGTGGCCTCAGGACAGACTGGGTTTTCCACACTCTCTCAAGCGTGCTCCTAGTTCCACGGTCATCCGTCCATGGACCACGTCCCCCATCCCTGAGCCACAGTGTGTGCTCTGCTCCTGACCTGCACTCTGTCCTCTGTCCCTGACCCACACTCACCCCCCCAGTGGCACGTGCACCCCCCATTTCCCTGGCACAGCTGCCCCCGGAGCTGCTGTCCTCTTGTCTCCTCTCCCTCTTCCTACTCAACCCTGTGGAGCCCGGTCCACGTCCCCATCATGGACAAAGTCTGGCCAGAACTCCTTCCTGCTCCCTGGTGCTGCACCCCCGCCTGCCCTGCGGCCGCTCCCTGTCCTCTCTCGCTCGCCCTGGACAGCAGTGGGAGGAGCCAGCCCCCCAAGTACTTCCCAGACTGTCAGCCCGCAGGACTCAGCCAGTGGAAGGAGGTGCAGGGGGCGGCGGCCAGGGCACCTGTCCCTCGCCCGGCCCGCACACCCCCCTGCCCCGGGCCCCATCCTCCAGCTGGGAACAGGTGCGTCTTCAGACTTCACTCATCTCTGGCTGCCCCTCCCCCTGCTTCCCTTGGCGCTGCCGGGGGCTGCCAACGCCTGGGCCCAGGTTCTGCATTAGCAACTCGAAGGAAGGTCCAGCTGCGTCTCTGTTCTCAGACCGAACTTGGCCCATGACCTCATCTTAGTGACGCTGAGCAGACCCCATCTTGTCCCCAACGGCACCTCCTCAACCACACTCTGAAACGTTTTGTTTTGGAAAAAGCTTCCAAACACACATAATAGTTTAAATTCATGGGCCCGTCTCACCCTGCCTCCTGCCTCGCTGCACACAGAGCCCCGAAGGTGGTGGTGGGCGGGGGAGGGCCGCAGCCCCCCTGTGTCTCACCTCACCTCTGAGCCTCAGTCCCCTCAGCTGGGGGACGGGGAAAGTCCCAGAACCAGCAAGCGCCGCCCCGAGGACGGGATCCGAACGTGTAGGAAGTTGCGTGTGTGCACGTATGTCCAGCATCCGTGTTTAGACAGACCCACGCCTGTGTTTAGGACACGTGGCCAGAGCGCTCGCTCTCTCTCTCTCCCCCTCAATCGGTCTGGCAGGCAGGGAGGTTCTGCAAATCGCGATTTTGACTTCCCTCCGCCCGCGCACAGGAGCCGGCACTCCGGCCGCCACGCGTCCCTGGGATTCTCCTACTTCAGGATTCAACTCAGGGCTGAGATGAACAGAACCGTTGTGGAGGAAGAGCTTTAAGGAACTCCAACAAAATGCTAAATCCTGAGCCAAGATCACACCTGTTGTCAAACTGGTGTATTTGGTCTTTCCCTCTGATTACCGGCCCAGCAGAGGCCCGTCCGGCGTCCTCACTGACCAGCGCGAAGCGTGTCGAGTGTGTCCACGTCACGTCACCCAGCAAAGCTAAGAACCATCAGTGTCCCGGTCCTGGTGGCGACGACACCAGGCCCCCTCCTGCCCCTGAAGGGCCGGCCTCCCTCACCGGACCCGGTTCAGCTCCTGCACCGGCGCTGTCATTCCTGGAGTCCTGCCGTGGCCATGACAGTCACGGGCAGGTGCAAACGCGCTGTCAGAGGAAGGTTTCCTGCAAAGTCAGTGAGACGTCACGTGCAGACTTACCGCACAGGGGTGTGCACCTGCAGCCCGCCGTAAGGTGACAGGTGTGCAAACATTTCCTGACCGCCTCGAAAGCAGGGGTGAGGTTTACGGCACATAAAGCTTCAGGGGTAGAAGGGGGAGGGACGAAAGAGGGAGGGAGGAGGAGGGAGGCAGGAAGGGGAAATGAAGGGGAAGAAACAGGGAGAGAGGGAGGGGGAGAGATGGGAGAGGGAGGGGGAGGGAGGAAAGAAGGAATGGGAAGGGAGGATGAGGGAGGGAGGAAGGGAGGAGACAGAGGGAGGGGGAGGGAGAGAAGTCCTACAGCAAAGACGGGGAAGGTGGGAGGGGCCGGGGGCTCTCATCCAGGACCCCGTGTTTCCCGGCACGTCCCCGGCTGGTGGACTTGAGATTTCACATCTGGGCGTCTGAGGGTGTGGGTCCGAGGGAGGCTGGGGACACGTCCCGTGTCTCCCCGGACGCCCCACACTCTCCCCGGCACTTTTCAGCGCTGCGCTCCCAGCGGCGGGGGGTGGCTGTGGTTACTGCCCTCACGACACGCACGGCCCCTCCCTCCGTGGAGATCGTAGGCGGCTCAAGGTCGCGGGCTCCGCACAGAGCGCCCTGCACACGGCGTGGGACGGCGGCCAGCAGAGCCGCACAGACAGGGGAGCAGGCGGCCTGTGCCTGTGCCGCGCTTGCCAGGCGGCCAGCACCTTCGGAGGCCCTGGCGGCACGTTTCCAGCAAGCGGGCTTCCACGTGGCACCGAAAGCCCCCGAGCTGACCAGCAGGCCCTGCAGCCTGCGCTCCCGGCGGAACGTTCTGAAATGCTCCATGATTCGATGCCTCCAAAGCTCCTCCGAGGCGCTTCTGGCCCACGTGCTGGTCGCATCAGCCACAGCGGGAACTTTCTCAATAGAAAATATAAAAACGCTCCCGGCAGCATCAAGACAAGCAAAAAGAAAAAAAAAGGAGGATATTTCCAGAAAGAAGAATGTGGAAAGCAATCATAATTACGTCTTAAAGAGAGGGCTTGATTGCTTCGCCCCCGTCACCCAGGGCACAGTGATTATAAAACTCATCTCTCTTCCCCATCGTCGGTAAGTGGAGCCCTTCTTAATAATCGAAAAAATATTGCAGCGTCTCTCCCGACCTGTGGGAATTGACGGTATCTGCGATCCCTACGGCGCTGCGTTTCTTCTGTATCAAGCAACACCAATAACCGTGTTCTGTTCCGACACAAGAGAAGGTCGCACTGTGCGGATGTTTTCTAAAGATCGAGAAAATGGAGGGAGTTAACACCTCATCCTCTGTGACCCTCGACAAGGCAGCCTGGCTCTTTACAGAGAGCGAGGGCGGCCCAATATTCTGGGGTGTTTTCTGCAACAGAATCCAGACGACGCACCGTTAGAACATGAACTGTACACAGTGCGACAGGCAAGGGAACAAGAGGACACGGGTAGCAGCCAGGCACTCAGGGCCGGTCCCCAACGTCCGCCCTCTCCCCTCCTGGACACGGGCGTGCGAGTGTGTGCAAGCCACCGGCGCTCCGGGCCACGCTGAAGTTGCTTTAAGAAAACCAGGCAGATACGATGGACTGTGTCACCCACGACGTATTTTATTATCAACACACAGAACTGAGAACTATAAGCAATTTGCTAAGTGAACCAGAAATTCAACTCTCTGCTTATCAGTTATGGGGTCCATCGATTAGAATGCGAGCTCCTAAAATAGGTTATTTCTGGAAATAAAGACCCCGAAATGGAGAAAACAAGAGGCTAGCAGAGACGACACGGGGAGGCACTTGGTCCCTCACAGGAGGGCTGGTAAACCCTCTCCGATGTGGCCGACTCCGACAGACCCAAGACAGTCCCGTATTGAATATACAGAAAACGGGTCCGTCTGCTGGTAAACACAGCCACTGTCAAAAGCTAAATAATATAGGGGCACCTGGGTGGCTCCGTCAGTTAAGTGTCCGACTTCAGCTCGGGTCACAATCTCACGTTTCGTGGGTTCGAGCCCCACGTCGGGCTCTGTGCTGACAGCTCGGAGCCTGGAGCTGCTTCGGATTGTGTCCCCGGCTCTCCAGGTCCCTCCCCTGCTCTCACTCTCTCTCTCAAAAATAAATAAACAATTTAAAAAATTACGAAAGAATATATAGGAGCGCCTGGGCGGCTCAGTCAGCTGAACATCCGACTTCAGCTCAGGCCAAGATCTCCCGGTTAGTGGGCTTGAGCCCCCGTCGGGCGCACGGCGGACAGCTCGGAGCCTGCTTGGAGTTCTCTGTTCTCCCCTCTCTCTGCCCCTCCCGGCTCTCTCGAGCACACTCACTCTCAAAATATACAAGTAAACTCAAAAAACCACTGAACGGTATGTGCTCACAATTAATATATTAAAAACATGGGTAATGACTACTCAAAATCACTTCCTACTTATTTCACTGCACTCTTCTGATGTGAGCGCTGTGGGTACGTCGGCCCCTTACGCCCAAAGGCAGAAATGCCACCCCATGTCTTCCACGACCACGTTCAGTGCCGTCACACCGCAGCTTGGAACAGGCCACGGGGTTCGACCCAGTAATCAGCCAGCGCCAGGGATCAGGACTCTGCTCCCCGCTCTGTCCCCCGAGGGCAAGGCCCGGCGGCGAGGACCCTGCTGGGCACAGCCCACGCCGTCACATTGCAGCATACGGTCTTAGTGGAAGGACATTTAAGTAAAAACTAAGTTTTACCCCGTGACCAAATTTTGGGGGGAAGGAGCGAAGCCTCTTTTCCAGCAAAAGGGAAGCAGAGGGTCCACAGCTGATCACAGAGCAGAGATGTACTGGATTCGGACTCCTGGAAAAACGGAAGCCGGCAGTAGCGTTTGGTGGAGAAGTTCATCAGGAGACGCCGCACACCCCACAGCACCGGCCGCAGCCACCGGACAACGGCAGCTGCCCGGGAAGTGGCCGAAGTCAGAGGACCGAGGTCTCGAACCCGGTTCTGAAAGTCGAGCTGGTCTTGGCCCTCCGTTCCGGGGGACGTCCTGCTGCTGGCGTCTTTCTTTGCTGGGCCTGGGGCCACGAGGAACTCTGATGCCAGCAGCTGGGCACGCTGGGCTGTGCTGTCAGTGACCCCCAGGGGGGCTAAAGGAGGGGTCAGCCCCGGGGCGGTCGTGGGGCCTTGGTGAGGGAGCCCACGCCGGTCTCTGGACACTCGAGGGGCCCTGCCTGGCGGCACCCTGTGCGCACCGTCACCCATCGGCGCCGCCGTGCCCAAGGAGAGGGCAGTGGGCGCTACCGACTCGCCCCCTCCCCGCCCCCCCCCCCCGGCTCCATGTGTGTCTCCTCCCTGGACTGACTTCATCTGGGTCCTTTGCTCCGACGGGTTTTAGTGAGTTCTGGGGGTGCCGGCGAGTTATCAAACCCTGACGGTCCCGGGGACCCCCGGGCCCTGCAGCCGGCACCCCCGGGGAGGTGGGCAGGCGCTGCGGGAGGAGACCCCGCGCTCGCACGCACCTGGGCTGCGGCTCTGGGGTCCCACGGCAGGTGTGGCCTGAGCAGTGAGTCAAGGTCGTGGCTTCTCAGTGCACTCCAGACAACGTGGCAGAGCCCTGGCCAGGAGTCCCCCACAAGAACGGAAAGTGGGGAGACCAGCGGCTCATACACACACGCCTTCAGAAGACGACCAGCAGTGGGGGCGCCTGGGCGGCTCAGTCGGTTGAGCTGACGGCTCAGAGCCTGGAGCTGCTTCGGATTCTGTGTCTCCCTCTCTCTGCCCCTCCCCCACTCACACTCTGTCTCTTTGTCTCAAAAATAAACATTAAAAAAATTAAAAAAGGAAAGAAAAGAAGAGACAACGACCAAGAGCGCTCACCAGGGAAACGCAGACAACACCGCTGCAGCGGGATGTTTCCCGGGGGTCGTGACACCCGTGTCCGTAACGGCCCCGAACGGGCAGCAGCTTCAATTGCCAAAAGGCAGATCCCAAACCATGCCTGCGGCCCACCCCAACCAGGTGCGCTAACACGGACATGCCACGGGCAAGGGACAGTGGGAAGTCCAAGCAGCGAGTGCCTCTGGGGCCTGGTGGGGAGGGCTGCCCGGGCACAAGAGCACTTTCTGGAATGTTCTGGAATGTTCTCTGCCTTGATGGCAGCTGGTTCAGCAGACTTGCCATGTGTGCATTTCTCTCTCTGGGAACATCAGCCTCAAGACTGCCAACAGGGGTGCCTGGGTGGCTCAATACGCTAAGCGTTCGACTTCAGCTCAGGTCATGATCTCACGATTCGTGGGTTCGAGCCCCGTGTTGGGCTCTGTGCTGACAGCTCAAAGCCTGGAGCCGCTTCTGATTCTGTGTCTCCTCCTCTCTGACCCTCCCCTGCTCATGCTGTCTCTCAATATCTCTCACAAATAAATAAAAAACATTAAAAAAAACCAATCAGCAGAAATGGAAAGCCGGTCTTTGTGTTCAACATTAGTTGGCCTGGTAACAGTGTAGGAGGCGTTCCTCGGTGGCCGTCAGCGTCTCGGTCAGGCCTGATTCAGGCCAAGTGGCCGTGGCTTGGAGAACAAAGGGAGTGTGGCCGTGGGCGGCAGGCCCCGCGTCCCGCAGGGGTGGGTGTGGGACGCGGGTGCAGAGCTCACAGCAGAGCCTGCGCACGGTAAGCACTCGCTGAGTGGCAGATAGCATGAAAACCTCTAAAAATATCACTGCTTACGGGGAGAAGAGAGGTACAGATAAGAATTCCAATCTCAAACGGAAGTTTTCGCCACAACAGGAAAAGGCAGGGTGACTGGGGGGCCATCTGGGCCGCGCCAACGGGGGAAGGACTGACCCTGAATCATCGCCCCGTAGCTGGTGTGACCCCTCTTACCGGGAGCAGGTGCGGCGGCCCCACGGGGATTCCGTCCGGCTGAGTGCTGCCTCCTGCTCGCCCGCTGGCTCCCCGCTCCCTGACCACAGCCCCCACTTCCCCTTCGTATTTTAAAGGAGGAAGAAAACAAACGCAGGGCGGAGAGTGTTATCTAATGGGACTGCAGCAAGATCAGCTACTTTGGTAAAGATAATACAGCTGTGTTCACATATTGTCAAACATCTGGAGAGAAGCTTAAAAAAACCCACTTGAGTCGAGCCGTTGGGTGCCGGGTCCTGGATGTGCAGACCGCCTGCTCTTAGCCAGTGTCCGTTCTTCCCTTTCCATCGGCCGCCGTGGTGGTGGCGAGGAGGGGGGCACGGAGAGGAGGGAGTGGAAATTCTGGTCTCCTGGCGGGAGGCACGCACGGCTCGCAGTTCACATGCTGAGTTAAGTGGGATGGAGTCAGAACGAAAGCCCGTCCCAGGGAGGGTTTGACCCTGGCTCCTCGGGGTCCCGCACAGATGCTGCCTTCACCGGCCAGCTCACGCGGGCACTGTAACCCGGAGGGTAGTCTATGGAGAACGCAGGGAAGTCCAAATTTGCCCAAAATAAGAAAATAAGGCCGTATTTTATTCCCTATAAACTCATACACCAGACCTGAGAATCTGTTTTTCTGGCTGACGGTTTTTAACACTCCCCGAGGGTCCCAAATGAAAGTAATCTTTGCAAACACACGTGACAATGAAGTTCAAAAACTGCCCGATTGACTAAAACAAAGACCAGGAGATAAATATTCAAAATTAACGCATCACCACTCAACTTGGCTCCTGGCAACAGTTCAAACCACATCCACCAGGACGCAACTCACTTCAGACGCACCGGCTCTCCGGCGGTCCGTGAGCATCAGCGCGCACGTCCGATCCACGGAGACGGGGCGCGGGTCATCCCCAGGCAGAGCGCCACCTCCCCAGGAATCCGAAAGTACACATTCATCGTCACGAGTAAGTACATTTGACGTGTTCACATCGAGAGGGAATGCAAGAGGTTTTGTTTTTTAAATCCCCGGTTTGACACATACCCCCCCCCCCCCCCGTTATCAGGGCTCCCTGGAAAGTCTTTCTCTAGTGCAGAATCCCACCGGGAGTCCCATTCTTCCTGGACGCTCGGGCAAAAATCGGAAAGCAGCAGGTAAGCTGTGCTCAAGTAATCAACACGCAGACTCGCCGGCAAATTCCCTGACGAGCCCCTTCCTGGTTCCCAGAGGGACAGAACAACACACAGCACGCTGCCCCGTTCGCCGCCCCACACGCCTGATCCGGGCCCCGCTGGCGGTCCCCGGGGACGCTCAGACACGGCCTTCACACGTGCAGGCAGATAAAACTCACACACGCTTCTGAAGGCCTGTGCCCGCTCGTAGGGAATTCAACGTTTTCAGACTTTTCGCTTATTAAACAGGGAAAGTGCAAGAAGCGTGACCTGGATCAGAGCCCTCCCCCGCGCCGCGCCCCCGGTTTGGAGGCGGCCTCTTTGTTCTGGCGAAAATTAGTTTGGTAGCAGCTCTGAGCCCACGGCGATGGCGAGCCCCACCCCCACCAGCGGCGGGCCCGGGAGAGGATTTGGGCTCGGCGCGCGCGAGGACTGAATTGCTTCTCGCCCCAGGGACAGCAGAGACGTCCAAGTCAGTTATTGGACAGTTAATAAAGCCCATGCGAGGGGCCCCCTGGTCCAGCTGGCTGCTCCAGCCTCCACCCCAGGACCCAGGGAAGCCATTTGTGTCCAAAATTGCCCAAATCAATTAACCTTCTCCGGTATAATTCACCACTCAGGGACAAAACTCTGCGCGCAAAAGCAAAATGATGTCTTGGCCCATCATCAGGCCGGGCCCTCGGAAGTAATAAGGGACGAGGATATTCTGGTCCACGGCCCAGCGCTGGACGGCCATTTCTCAACCGGATTACAGGGGCCGCTTACCCTCTCTTCCACTGCAGCCTGACAGCAGCCCGACCTGCTCACTCCTGATACTCGTCCTGGGCTCCAGGTGAAGTTAGTAGGGTCACAGCTATCATAATTCTGCCTGGAAACTAGCCTACTGGGATTTTTAAAAAAAGTAATACACTAGGAGGATATTAACTGAATTCTGCTTTTCTCTCTCTGAC
>PISW01011154.1:20595-43131 GCA_004023785.1 Mungos mungo | reverse complement strand
GGGCCTTGGGGGAGTTCTCACCTTGCAGCAGGCACAGTATTTCCAGCAGAGCAGCAGCAGCAGTGCCAGGAGCAGCAGGAGGAAGATGAGCAGAGGGATGAGCCACCAGAAGGAGCTGGGCGGGCAGTCTGCGGAGGAAGGGGAGGGAGAAGAGGAGGGAGGCGATGCCCACCCCCACCGGGGGTGCCAGGCTGCCCACCCAGCCCGGCCGCCGGCTCACCCTTCTTCTTGTGCACCAGGACAGTGCTGTTGGGCCCAGGGGTGCCGTCGCCCTCCACCGTGTAGCTGTATGTGCAGTCATCGTCCTCATCCCGGAAGGAGCAGTGCTCCAGCACCTGGTCTCCTGCACCCACACACTGTCAGCAGGGCGCCCTGCGCCTGGGAGCTGTCCCCTACTCTGGGGCCCACAGGTGCCTCTCTGGGGGTGGACACGAGTACCTGGCACAGGACCAGGGGGCGGTGGGAAGCTTCCCTGTCCCTGCCCAGGGGCATCAAAGGCTGCACCTCTGTGCCCCCCTCCGCCCCATCCCAGGTGACACTCAGGAACTTGGCTTCTAGAATGTTTATCTGACCTAGAGGAGAGAAGGCTGTGTGCCCTCAAGGCCCCATTATGTGCCCCTACTGTGTTCATATCCCTCCCCGGCTCTCTGCCCACTGCCCGAGCCAGGTGCCCCCTCCCCAGACTCTTCAGTCCCTCCTCAGCTGGGCCTCCTGGCTCGGTCCCTGGGTCCTGGCCAGAGCGTGTGCCCGGGCCCGGGTCTGTGACCCCAGTCTGGGTTCTGTGACCTCTCCCAGGCCTGGAACCCCTCTCTCTGGCCTGCCATGATCTCAGCCTGGATTATAAGCCCTCTGCCCAGCTCTGCAGTCCTGCCGCAATGAGTGGCACCCGCTGCCCCATCAGATGCCCCCCGCCCAGGTTCTTAGCGCCCCCATCCTCAGCGTCACCTCACACCTTGCTTCAGCTCGTCCACCATCTTGATCTTGAAGTTGCACCCCTCACACATGCGCCCCTTCTTCTCCCCGGTGCCCCAGGCTTGGCACTGGACACAGGAGCGCAGGTCCTCACAGATGCCCAGGCGGATCTGGGTGGGAGAGGAGGGGAAACCAGGGCTGCGTTGGGTGGCTGTCCGCTCTGCCCTGTGCCTCGGGTTCCCACATCCCCAGCCCAGCCCGTGACCGTGGCCTCACCGCTGAGTAGTTGATCTCACAGATGGTGTCCACATAGAGCGACTGCTGGTCGCAATGACAGCGGCCACAGTTGCAGTAGCCACGGCCATTACAGATGCCCTGGGGCAAGAGGAGGCGCCAGTGAGCTACCAGTAGCCCCATCCCTGCCCGAGAGGGTGGGTGGCTCTGCCTGGGGCCCCTCTGCCACCCTGCGCCGCCCTCCTCGTGCCCGCAGGCCTACCCCGTTGCTGTCGATGCAGGTGGCATTGCTGAGAGGGCAGTCACAGCTCAAGCCCGTCCAGCCAGGCTCACACACGCACTGGCCCATGGAGCAGCGACCCCGGTCTGCAGGGGTCGGGAGAGGAGAGCCTGCATTCACTCCTGCAGTCCAGGCCGCCCACGTCTGCCAGGGAGGGCCCGTGGCTCCGAGCCTGAGCTAGGATTTCTCCAGCCAGGGACAGAGCCATCTCTTCCTCTCTTTTTGGACACTCTCGCCCCCCCATCTCTCCCATTCCATTCTGCCTTCTACGTTCCACTCTGCAGCCAGAGTCATTACCCTAAAGCACACATCCAATCACGTGGCTCCCTGGCGTAAGAACCTCTAATGAGTTCTGGCCAATGCAATAAGGGAAGAAAAAGAGAGAAGACATGGAAGTGTTGGAAAGTAAGAAATAAAACTGCCATTCTTTTAAGTATTAGGAACACGCCACAAAGTCTCAAAAAGAATCTGCAGATAAATTACTAGATTTCTTTTTTTTTTTTAAATTTTTTTAAGGTTTTATTTATTTTTGAGACAGAGAGAGACAGAGCATGAGCGGGGAAGTTCAGAGGGACAGGAAGACACAGAATTGGAAGCAGGCTCTAGGCTCTGAGCTGTCAGCACAGAGCCCGACATGGGGCTTGAACCCACTAATGTGAGATCATGACCTGAGCCAAAGTTGGAGGCTTAACCGACTGAGCCACTCAGGCGCCCCAAATTACTAGATTTCATAAGTGATTTTACCAAAGTGGCTGGATACAAGACCAATACACAAACAGCATGAAAATGAAATCAAAACCTCCCGTGACTTCCTTCTGCCAAGGGATAAAGTCTAAAATCCTTAGACCAGAATAAAGGTTATGATTAACCATGGCCTGCAGGCCGAATCCGACTCGCACCCTGTTTTTGCTGAAGTTTTATTGGAGTACACCGCGTTCATTTGTTTACATATTGTATAGAGCTGCTTTCTTTCTCTCTTTCTCTCTTTCTTTCTTTCTTTCTTTCTTTTTTAACAAGATTGAAACATCAAACACTTCTCTTCTGGCTTTCTTTTTTCCTTTTTTCTTTTTTTAAAATTTTAATGTTTTATTTACCTTTGAGAGAGAAAGACATCATGAGCAGGGGAGGGTCAAAGAGAGAGGGAGACACAGAATCCGAAGCAGGCTCCAGGCTCTGAGCTGTCAGCACAGAGCCTGACACGGGGTTCGAACCCACGAACCATGAGATCATGACCGGAACCCAAGCCGGATGCTCAACCGACTGAGCCACCCGGGCGCCCCTAGAGCTGCTTTCTGCTATGGGGGCAGAGCTCAGTAGTTGTGACGGACACCACAAGGCTCACAAGACTATGCCCTTTCTGGCCCTTTCAGCCCTGCCTTCTGTCCCTGCTGCCGCCTCCAGCAGCCTCGGCCTCCCCTCCTCTCTTACGGCTTGGCCTGTGCCAAATGTCTGCCTTTCTCCAGATGCACTGGCTTCTTCCTTCATCTCTCTGAGCACACTTTGGGATGGACAGCTGAAGCGGAGAAATGGCAGACAGAAGCCAAAAGAGAGGAAAGGTAGAAAAGCAGGGGCTTGACCCCCAGACAAGTATACACTTGAGGCTTAGTAAGTACTTGATGCCTAGGGGGCGCTTGGTGGCTCAGTCGGTTAAGGGTCCGCCTCGTGATTTCAGCTCAGGTCGTGATCTCACAGTTCCTGAGTTCGAGCCCTGCATCGGGCTCTGCGCTGACAGTGAGGAGCCTGCTTGAGACTCTTTCTCTCTGCCCCTCCCCCACCGTCTCATAAAATATATATATATATCTTAAAAAGTCTTTGATGCCTGGATTTTCATTCACTCTCCTCCATTCAACCTCTCAACCCTAGCTGTGGCCCCTGTCTGGGTTCCGTGAGCCCTGCTTGGAAGCACTGGGTCCCCTGCTTTGGGCCCTGGGGGGCCATGGTGGGCATGTACCTCCAGGCCCTGCCCGCTACAAATGGGCCATCTTCTGCGAGAGGAAAGACCGCCGAGCCGTGTGCCGCCAACCACTGAGGATTCAGCTGGATGGCACTCACCCTAATGAGAGGGGCGCGTGGAGGATGGAGGTGGGCACGGACCACAGGACCCCAGGGCAGCGGAATAACGCACCGGCAGGGGCCTTGGGCATCACGTGTGTAGAGGGGAGAGAGGTCCAGGCTGGGAACAGACTTGGGGGAGGCGCTCGGAGAGCCCGGAGCGGGGCTGGCTCTAAACTCGGGGCTTCAGCCTCCTGGCCTGGCCCGCCCGCCTGGGTCAGGATGGGGCAGGCCAGGGCCCAGCAACCCGGGTCACCCCCGCTGTCCCGGCCCCCTGGCACTGGCTGCCGGGGCTGCTGCGCTCACCGTTGCAGAGGAAGCCAGAGGCACGGGGACACTGGAAGTTGTCATACTCGCAAAACGGACCCTCGTAGCGGCCTTCGCCGTAGCACACACAGTGGCCGCACTGACACTCGCCACGCCCGGAGCACGGCCTGTCGTCGCCCTCCCGCAGACAGGGCTCGATGTCACTCAGAGAGCCGGTGGGGCAGCTGCAGGTGCTGCCGCTCCTAAGGGAGGGGTCAGTCACGTCCCCACAGCCTGCGAGGAGGCCTGGGGCATCCACCCTCCCATTGTACAGATGAGGAAACTTGAGGCTCTAAGAGTCACAGAGACAACGCTGCCTGGGCCGAGACTCAGACGTCAGTCCCAGTCCTTCCCGGTGTCCCTTCCTTGGGTCACGATGGACACGTTCAGCGTCCTGAAGCCTTAAAAGCCCTCGCTGTCCCTTATTTATGAGCTCATTTCTGATTAGGTAAGGAGTGCGCACGGTTCAGAATATGAAAGGTACCAAGCGTCCCTCTCGTCTCTGTCCCCCAACCATCCAGTCCCCACGCCCTGCCGGCCACCACTGTCCCGACTCTTGCACCTTTTCCCAAAGACATCCTTTGCCGCTGGCCATTTTGAAGTGCTTTGAACTGAGTCCACCTAACAACCGGGCCTACCCCCTTCCAAGCCTTTCTACGACCCGCCATCCCACCTGCAGCCGGGCACGCACGGCGTCCCGCATCGGAGCAGTGCCCAGGGCAGCCCGGGTGCCAAGCTCCGCTCCCACACACTCACCAGCCCTCGCTGCACACACAGTGTCCGCACGTGAAGTCTCCGTTGTAGTTGCAGTGAGCTGAACGCACCTCTCTTTGCTGGAATGAGATCACGGCAAGGTGTGACAGAGCCACTGGGGAGACAGGGCCGCCAGACCCTTCTGCCGCCTCTGCCCCTAGGGCACCCCGCAGGGCAGATGTGGCCACCCAAGGTTCGGGCTCCTCAGGGCCCCGTGGCAGGTGGCCGGCGCTTCCCTCCTGACTGGCGGGGCCACCTCGTACCAGCTCACAGGGGCACACGTCACAGATGATGCCCACGTCCATCTGGAGGCCATCCGAGAAGGAGGGTTTCAGATGGATGTTGCCCTTCTGGTCCTCTTCTCCCAGTTGGCACACGTGGGTCCCATCCAGCTCCTCCAGAGCCCGAAGCTGCACCTGGTAGGTGCCCTGCAGAGACCCCCACCGTCAGCCAGAGCAGGGAGCCGCTGGGCCAAAGACACTCAGCACGCAAGTTTCAGGGATGGGCCCGGATCCTTGATACCCAGCTCCCTGCCTGCCCCTCCTCACGACTAAAAACCTGCTCCTCCAGGGACGCCCGGGTGGCTCAGTCTGTTAAGCGTCCAACTTCGGCTCAGGTCTTGATCTCATGGTTCATGGGTTTGAGTCCCGCGTGGGGCTCTGTGCTGACAGCTCAGAGCCTGGAGCCTGCTTTGGTTTCTGTGTCTCCCTCTCTCTCTGACCCTCCCCTGCTCGCATTGCCTCTCTCTATCTCTCAAAAATAAAGAAAAAACATTAAAAAAAAAATCCTGCTCCTTCTAGGCACAGTCTGGACAACGGCAGCCCCGAAAGTGACACGAGGCAGAGGGCCCATTCACTCATCTGACCCGCGCTCCAAGCTAAGTGCTGCTTAATCCTGACTCCGCAGACGGGGATGCGCTGAGGCAGGTGCCAAAGTCATTGGGTGGCTGCCCCAGGGGACTTCGAACTTAGGCCTGTCCATGTTGAAGGCCATGCTCTTTTTTTATTAAAAAACGTTCTTTTAAATTTAGTAATCTTTGTACCCAACGTGGGGCTCAAACTCATGACCCGGCATGCTCCACAGACCTAGCCAGCCAGGCGCTCCTGTAGGTTACGCCCTTGACCTCTGCTCAGGCAGACCCCCCCGCCCCGCCCCAGTTGCGGGGCCCTGCGCCCATCCTCCCCTGCCCCGAAGCCCCACGGAGGCGTTACCACTTCCCCCCGCCGGATGCGAAAGGACCCAGTACTCGTCTTTTGGAACATCTCGGAGGTGACCTCTGTCCGCAGACCCCGGGGGCTTTCCAGGGCCCGGATGTCCAGGTCGGAGCGAATGCGCTGAAGGAGGGGCATGCAGTCAGCGGTCTGGACCGCCTGGCTGAGCTCCACCCACCGTGCATGGAGGACAGAGGTGGAAGAGGGTGCTCTGGGTGGCGGGAACCCGGGGGCCGGGCTAAGGTGGGCTCCTCGGGGTCCCCAGGGAACAGCAGAGGCCCTTCCTCACGGGCCCAGCCTCTTCCTCAACCTCTACTTGGGACGCCCTTTGCCCAGTCTGCCTCCCCCCCAGCCCTGCCCCGGAAGGACTCGGGCCGGAGCCCGCACCGCCCCTCACCTCGAAGGCCTCCTGCAGCAGGTCCACGATGTTGGAGGAGTCCTCCTGTAGCACCCCCAGCGAGGACACCGGGAAGTACGTCCGCAGCTTCTGTGGGGGAGAAGGGCAGCCCGGGGCTTAGCCCTCGACAAGCACCGGCCGGCTGCGTCCGGACAACCGCTTTGAGGTCATACTCCCTTTGCAGATGGGGAAACCGAGGCCTGGTGTGTTCTAGAGCCTGCCCTCCTCACCCCTACCCGCTTGGGAGTTGGGTTGGGGGGCGGGCTCACGACCTTCCGTTTCCATCAGGGTGCCTCTGGCCCCTTGGGAGGGGCAAACGTTGGGGAAGAAAGGAAGAGAAGGAGGGAGGGAGGGGGAGGGGGAATGCTGGAGAAGTCCCGTGGACTCCTTCCCGCCCCCCTCCCTTGCCCAGGGAGGCCTTGGCCCCCGCACCTCGTAATAGCTGTAGGAGTAGTTGGTGACGGCGAAGATGGGGATGATGTTGTGCTTGCCAAGCAGGCGCACCAGGGTGGGCACTGACGGGTAGTCCTGCATCCTGTACTGGGTATAGGTGCCCGAGGCGTCCAGGTGGCACGCCTCGTCGTTGCGGCTCATGATGCCGGCCAGCACGTTGGCACCATCAGCCTCATAGTGGAAAGCAGACTCAGTGGAGAACACCAGTAGGTGGGTACTGTCGGGGCGCCAGCCGATGTCCCTCTGGGGAGGACAAGGAGGGGAGGCCCATCGAGCAGGCTGCCGACTGAGGACAATGCGTTGCAGCGTCAGGTATGACCCGTGGTCCCGCCCTGAGCTCTGCTAAGCCACGGGATTCGCGGCAGGCCGTCGTCACGTGACAGCACGTGAGCGGCATTGGCAGGCAGCAGAGAACAGCAAGAAAGACGTAGGCCGGGTCTGTGCACCCAGCACCCGCCACGCTGGATCTGAGCCAGGGTCATCCAGCCGGTTCCCAGACGTCATGACCACCAGGAAAGAAAATTTTAATTGCATAGGAAAATGTGCACATGCAATATTACATAAAAAGGCTGGTTAAAATAGATAAGAGCTGTGCAGGCAGTTTGTTAGAAAAACATACGGGATTATCTGGAAGGCTGCATTACAAGTAGAAATGCTCCTGATAGGGGCGCCTGGGTGGCTCAGTCGGTTAGGTCTCCGACTTCGGCTCAGGTCAAATCTCACGTTCGTGGGTTCGAGCCCCGCGTCAGGCTCTGCCGATAGCTAGCTCAGAGCCTGGAGCCTGCTTCTGATTCTGTGTCTCCTTCTCTCTCTGACCCTCCCCCTCTCATGCTCTATCTCTCTCTGTATCAAAAATAAATAAAACATTAAAGAAAAGATGAAAAAAAAAGGTATAATATTAAAAAAAGAAAAAGAAATGCTCCTGATAGCGTGAAGGGGGGGGAAGCAAATTTCAAAATTGTAAGTATACTGATTCCAGCTGTATAAAATCAGGAAAAGGAAACAAAATATACCAGTGAGATATCACATGGCCGGTGGGCGGGCTGACAGTGGTGAAATGATAGGCCATTTCTGTTCTTTGTTTTCCAAATTGCTTCTAAGATGGGTGTCTTATTTTCAAAATGAAAAAAAAAAAAATGATGGGCACGTAGGACCTGCCTGCCCTCTTCAGCTGCCCATTGCAGTTGGAGGTTGTGGCTCCTGGAAGACTGGGCACGGAGATGGGTGCTAGGCTGGCTTCAGGTCATGGAAGATTCCAGAACCTCAGAACTCACGTCTGCTTCGCTGACCAATGCAAAAGCAGGCTATGACTGCTCAGGCTGGGGGCCCTTGGGTCCCGGCACATCTCCACCTGGCTTGTCATGGAGGGCCACGCAGAGACTCTGAGTTTGTCTTTGTGCCTGGGGGTCTCCCCCTGATACCAGGGCAGACCAGTGGGCGGCTGGGCCCTTGCAGAAGAACACGGCCCTGGTCTGGGCGGGCAGGAGTCTCCCTGGCACTCACCGTGCACACGGCCGCCTGCAGGATGGCATCAAAACCTCCTTCGGGAGCGTCCAGGTTGCCTGAGATCCGCTCTTTTAGCAGTTTATTCCGGAACTCGGCCAAGTTTTCTGTTAGGCTGATGACGTTCTTGAAGGAGAAGGGAGGGTCACTGTGGGGCCACGGCTCCTTCAGCCTGGGCAGAGATGGAGGGAGAGAGAGACAGAGTCAGGGGAGAAGACCCCTCTACCCTGTGCCCACCCTCTCTGGAAGTGCCCCCTTTGGCCTGCTTCAACCAGAACACGGGTAAGCGCCCGGTGGAGAGGAGGCGGGCCCCATGGCCAGGACCCCTGCCCATTCTGTCACTCACTTCTCGGGCCTCATGTCCGTCTGAGGGACGCTGACTTTGTCCACAAACTTGCCAAATCCAATAGTGTAGTCGTTGGTGAGCTTCCTCAGGACCTCAGCTGGATGTCACAGGAAAAAGCGGAGGCGGCTGAGCCCCTGCACCCCCCCCCCATCAGCGCAGGGGGTGGGGAGGGCTCGGTCGGGAAGGAGGAAGAGGGAAAATAACCTCTCGTCAATATCTTGCACGTGAACATCAGTTCACGTTCACAGTAGCCCTTGTCCCTGTTCACGGATGGGAGAGATGGGACTCGGCGGGGGGCCCCGGACCTGTGTCTGGAGCAAGCCGGAAGGGGCGGCCGGGTAACTGGACCAGCTGGCGGTGGAGCTGGGGTGGGACTTCAACCTCATGGCCCTGGGTGTGCTCCTTGTCTCGGCCACGGGGCTCTGCAGCCTACCCAGCCTGGGCCTTCTCTGAGGTCCTGAGTGGTTAGTGGGGTCTAGTGGCGACCCCCCGCCCCGAGAATGGGCAAGCAGGAAGTTCCTGGCGGGGGGCGGGCTCAGATGTCCTAGCCTTCCTTGTGGGGTGGGGGCAGGTATCCTGAGCCCTGGCCTCCGGAGCAGGAGCCCAGCCAGCTGGGTGAGGCCCCCCCCCTTCTCTCTCCCCTGCCCCACGGTCCTCTACACTGGCCCAGCCATACCCAGCTTCTCCCCCATCTGCTTGAGGTTGTCCAGATCGTCAGACATGGAGTTAGAGAAGTCCATGAGGATGTACAGGTCCACAGGGCTCTCCTTGGGCTCGAACACGAGCAGCTGAAAGTGCTGCTCCTCGCCTGGCCGAAGCCGGACCCGTAGCCTCTGGGGGGACACCTGGCTGCGCTGCAGGGTGGTGTCGATCCGGGTCTCCTGTGTCCAGGGGAGGGGGGGCAGCTGGCTGGAGGGTCACTCTGGAGACCCGATGGGGAGCCTCTCAGCCCAACCACCGGACCTGGCGGACCCCCTGCAAACACCCCGCCTCGAGTCTGGAGGGCCCACTTCCCTTGACCCCCCCCCCTCCCACCTTCCCACCCCCCTGCTCCGGACACCTCTGTGATCTCGAAGCTGCTCTCCATGACCACCACGCTGTCCTGCCGGCAGCCCGCTGCCAGCAGCTCCGCCGGGGTGTTGCAGCGATGTTCCTTGAACAACTGGTCAAAGGAGATGGGGTCGGGGGTGGGGGCAGTGCCCATCCCCTGGCCGTCCCAACCCTGGATTTAATCCTGACCCTTGCCTGTTCCACACCCGCCCCCTCCCGCCCCCGCCCCCCCCCCCCCCCCCCCCCCCCCCCCCCCCCCCCCCCCCCCCCCCCCGCCGCCTGAGGCCGGGCTGAGGGAGCGGTGGGTGCGGACTCGGCCAGCGCCCAGGGGTGGGGCGCGGCCGGGCGGGCGGGGCTCGCACTTTGGGGAAACCGGGGCCCGGGAGGGCGGGCGGCTCACCTCATCGGTGCAGTAGGCGCAGGCCCTGTCCACGCGGATGCACTCGGTGCAGCTCTTCACCTGCGCCTTCTTGCAGCGGTTCGCTGGAGGGCAGGGAGGAGCAGGCCCACTGAGACGAGCCGCACCCGCGACCGAGCCCTGCCCCATGTGCGCCCCCACTGAAGGCAGGCGGGGCTCTCGCTCCTCTTACAGAGGAGGAGATGGAGGCCACGGGGGTCCCACCGCCTGGGCACAGACAGGCCTCACGCCTGAGCTTTGCCAGCCAAGTCCGGAGGGAGGGCTGGAGCGGGCTGAGGTGGAGGTGCTGGCCCATTTGCCGGCGGGGACGCCCTTGGCTGTCCCTCCCCTGCTGCTCCAGGGTAAAGGGGACTGTGTCTGTCTTGTTTGTGACTGTGTCCCCTGCCCAAGCCTGGCATACAAGCAGGTTGGTAGCAAATGAATGAAGGAAAACTGCAGAGTTTCCCCAAAGTTGTGGGGATTCCCTTTCATTTGTTCAGTGAAAAATCGCAGTGAGGAGGGGCGCATGGGTGGCTCAGTCGGTTAAGGTGCCGACTTCGGCTCAGGTCATGATCACATGGTTCATGAGTTTGAGCCCCGCGTCGGGCTCTGTGCTGACAGCTAGCTCAGAGCCTGGAGCCTGCTTCAGATTCTGTGTCTCCCTCTCTCTCTGCCCCTCCCCCACTCATGCTCTGTGTCTCTGTCTCAATAATAAATTTAAAAAAACATTTAAAAAAGTTTTTAAAAATCGCAGGGAGGACCTACTGTGTGCACCCAGGGCACACAGTGAGTGGTCTCTGGGGCTCCGGGCAAAGGTGCTCTGTCAAGGTTTAACAGGGGCTCTGAGGGGGCAGAAGCCCTGCCTGGCAGTCTTTGCCCAGATCCCAGCACGGTCTGTTTCAGGCTATGAACACAACCTCCAGGGACGGGCCAAATTTCATCGGTGGGAGCTGCCTCCAGGCTGCAGGCAGGCACTCAGAGAGAGCAGGTGCCCAGCCACCGGCCCCTCTGTCTCCCAATTCCTATAAAGAACACCGCGCAAGTGCCTCAGTTCTGAGTGGGCAGCTTCTCTCTCGTCTAGAGTGAGTCTGCGTCCCGCAGTGAGTCCGCACCGCTCAGCCTCACTGCTCCCCAGCGCTCGAAATGGGCCGTGGTTGTTTGTTGAGTGGCCAAGCGAGGGTTGGCAGGGGGAGACAACCTGTGAGAGGCCTCCGTGCCTTGAAAGGGGTGCCCGCGCCCAGAAGGCTGCTGTAGAGGCATGCCGGACTCACCCAGTGCCCCGGAGAAGCTGGCACTCAGTAGGGCTGCCAGCAGCAGCCTGGTCCACGGGCTGGGACGCATCCCTGCCATCCTCTTCCTCCTGTGTGATGGCAGTAAGTGACAGATGACGCTTCCACAGCTCAGGTCCCGGCCATCAGCTCTCTGGGCCCCCTTCCTCATTGCAGAGGTGGGGAAACTGAGACTCTGAGAGCCACTCAGCCCGCAAGTGGTGGGTCCAGGGCCCCCAACTCTTTTCTCCCACCGTCCCCTTCCTTGCCATTCCTAGGCTGACTAGATGGCCCGCAGACCTGCGCCCTGCCCGGGGAGGGCCCATCCTCTGGTCAATGAAGACCCTAGGCTCTGAGCTTGCCCTAGGGCCAGGGCTCTTACGCTGAGGGCAGGGCAGGGTTTACTCTGCCTTTGCCTTTCAGATCCCAGTGGGCCTGTGTCTGGTCTCACCCAGCAGGGGTGTCACCCCTTGAGGGCCTGGCTCTGCCCTCCTGCCCCCTCTCTGTCTTGGCCTACTTGCCCTTTGATGAAGACAGTGTGGCCAGGAGGAGAGGGGCCCCTCCCAGTATCTGGGGGCTGCGGGGGGGAGCAGAGGGCTTGGTGCACTGAGCTAGGCTCTGTAACGACTGCCCGGACCATCAGAGGGGGGTCCCTTGCCCTAGCCCCTACCTCTGCCTGCTCCAGAGTTGGGTTTTTGGGGTCAGGAGCAGATCACCCCTTGAGAAGTTTGTCCGGAGTTGATTACAAGCCTCTCCTGCCCGCTCACTCATACACACACACACACACGCACACGCACACGCACACACGCACACAGTGTGCCAGCCTCCCCAGGAGGCCCGCCTGCCTCTGGCTCACTAGTACACGGTCTCAGCTCACCAGTGACCTCCGGGGGCAGGCACTGAAATCCCTGAGGCCTTCTAAAAGATGGGTGGCCTGCTGCCTCCGGAAGAGAAGGGCTGGGCAGAGCTGAGGACAGATGTTAGGGCCTGGCTGCCTTCTCCAGGGCCAGTGCCCGCATGCCCACTGGACCTTTCTCCAGGGACCTTTCCTCAGTCCTTGGCCTGTGGGGCAGGGGCAGCCTCAGGGTGTGGGGAGCTAAGGCCTCTCCACCAAGTTTCCCCCTAACGGCCTGTGGAAGGGACAGGAAGGTTCTGCTTCCCTCCCTCCAAGGCATGCAGCTCCCAGGAGGCCACTAGCTGCCTCCACACATACCCCCACAGGCAGAGCGAGCTGGGGAGGAGGTGCCATCTCAGAGGGGCCTGGGGTAGGGGAGCCCTGAGCCAGCCAAGGGGCGGCTCCCTGGGGGAAATGACTTTCCTGCAGCCTTGGGGCATAGGTACCACACCCACATGCTACAGAACACAGGCCGAAGACTTGGATCACCCTGGGGCATCATTACGCACGCAGGTACAGGCACTAGAGGGCCGAGCCCAGCTCTTACTCACCCTCCTGTGCCCACAGGCTGGGCACATAGCGGGCATGTGCCCAGCACTCCACAGACATGATTGCTATTCAATCTGTGCAGGAACCCAGCGGGGAATGATTGCATTACCCCCATTTCCCAGATGAGGAGACAGGGTTGAGGCACAAGGCTGCAAGGCTTACTCCCTCCATAGCCAGTAGTGGGGCAGCCCAGGGTAGTCCAGATCCCATTTAACCTCCACGTTACCCTCAGAGGCCACAAGACGGCATTAGGGGGTTAGTTACGTCCTCAAGAATGTTTCGTCTGACTCAACTTGTGTTTAAAAGGTTTTACTATTTTTTTAAATTAATTAATTTATTTTTTAAATTTATTTTTGAGACATAGAAACAGTGCAAGCAGGGGAGGATCAGAGATAGCAGGAGACAGAATCTGAAGCAGGCTCCAGGCTCTGAGTTAGCTGTCAGCACAGAGCCCAACGCGGGGCCCGAACCCATAACGTAAGATCATGACCTGAGCCGAAGTCGGAGGCTTAACCGACGGAGCCACCCAGGCGCCCCTAAAAGGTTTTAAAAGTAGCTGTCGATTGGGGCATCTGGGTGGCTCCGTCGGTTGAGCATCCGACTTCAGCTCAGGTCATGATCTCACAGTTCATGAGTTCGAGCAGAACCTGAAGCCTGCTTAAGATTCTGTCTCTCTCTCTCTCTCTCTCTCTCTGCCCCTCCCCCGCTCACGCTCTATCTCAAAAATAAATAAACATTAAAAAAAATTAGCTGTCGATGTTAAACACAATGGGATCTCACATAAAGGTTGGGATTGTGGACTTGCTGGAAGTTGTGACCACAGGCTGGGCCAGGCACTCAGGACACGCACCGTGGGCCGCACCAGGCTGCCAGGCCGTTTTAGGAACCATCGCAGTCCTGGGAGCTCTCCCAAAACCCATGCTTCCTCCCATCCCACGGGACCCCTGCTTAGCACGTCTGCACCTGCCCACCGGAGTCCCCACCCCTCCTGCTTCCTCATCTCCGGGCCCCTTGGCTGCCCTGTCATCCACGGAAATCAGGGTCAAGGAGACAGGCACCCCTTCCCAGCTCTCTCTCTTCTCTGAGCCCCCAGGATGCGGACCCTCAGCCTTCACTCCCAGCTCGGCCAGATCCTTGGGCTCAGAGTGTGTGGCGAGGCCACAGTGGGGTTGGGTAGGGCCCAAGCCCTGCTATCATAAGTCATCGGAAGGCCCTGCACTGCAGCCAGAGGGTCGCCCGAGGCTGAGCGGGTGAAGAGGGGGGCATGCACAGGAGCAGGTTGGAGTGGGGGGCACAGCCCCCAGGACTGCAGCATGAGGTCAGGAGAGCCTCCTGGAGAGGGGGCGTCCTGAGGCGACTTGGGGAGAAGTGCAGGCATGTGCTTGGCCGAGAGGACAGTCAGGGACTCTCCAGACCCTGCAAGGACTACATTACGGCACACAGCAGGCCCAGCCCGCCCATGGGAACAGGGAGATCTCTGCCTCTGGGTGGCTGCTTCCCCCACCCTTTTTTTGCAAACCCCAGAGGGGCCCAGCCCAGTAGGCCTGCCAGCCACTGCCTAGCCTCTGCCCACTTCTCTCAAACACTCACAGGGCTCCCAGGCCTCTCTCCCCACTCCCTCCTCTAGCTGCACTGCCCCGCTGCCCCCAGCTGCCCCCCAGGCACGCCCTGGCAGGCCAGGCACCAGCCAGGGCAGGATGGGGCCAAGGCCTGCCAGCCTTTGGGAAGGGAAGAGCCGAGGAAACAAAAGCCACCCAGCCCTCCCCAACAGGGTCCCCTGAGTAGCCGGCCAGGGCGGGGTGGGTGCTCACTTTCTCCGACTCTCCTCCAAAGTCCCAGAATGGATGCCCAGCTCAGGCGGCCGGGGGGCACTGGAGGGGCAGGAGGGGTGCAGCCTGGCGATCCCCGACTCCCCCCCACCCCCACCCCCACCCCCACCCCCACCCCCACCCCGCCCTGCGCCCAGGCCCTCGGCGGTCAGAGGCCAGACCTACCTCGGCGCGGACGTCCCCGCGCTGGGCTCCGCTGGGCCGCTCCGGCGGCAGCGCGCGGGCGAGCCGGGACCGTCCGGGACTGCCCGGAGGGCGGGCGGCAGGGAGGGCGGGCTGCGGGCGGCGGCCGCGGGGAGGGGACCGCTTTATGGGGCGGGCGGCAGGTGGGAAGGAGGCGCTGGTGAGTCAGGCGGGCCGCATTCCTGCGCACGCCGCACACCTGTCGGGGCAGAGCCGGGGCGCCGCCGTCGCCGGGCCCGCCCCCCGGAAAAGGCTGCGGTTCCGCGGCGCCCGGCCCCCCTCGCCCCGACCGACGGCGGCCCGGGCAGGGGAGGAGCCTCCCCCTCCTCCTCTCTCTCCAGTCCAGCCCCGGGCGCGGCGCCTCCCCACCCCTCCAGCCTGCAGACTCTCCCGGGTGCCCCGCTTGCCTCGGGCCGGGGGTGGCCTCTTAGACCCCCTGCCCGGCCGCCGCGCTGCCACCTCCGGGCGCTAGGCGGTGAGCCGCCCCACTGCCCCGACGGCCATCGACTGTGCTCGTGGCTTCTGTCCCGGGCCAGCGCGAGGCAGGGGCCCGGGGAGGACCGAGCCTGATGTGTCGTTCACTGGGTCCTCTCGGCCTCCCCCACACCCTCCCCCTCGGCCTCCGCGTGTGTCCACAGGGCGATGCCGGCCAGGACTGCTTCCCCGAGTGTCCTCAAGCAAGGTACTTAACGCTCCTTCAACTCCGAACACCCATGAAGTGGCCAGTCCCGACCTGGCGTGGAGTAGGCACTCAGATTGTTACGGTTGTTCTTGACAAGCTGGTTCGCAAATCGCTTCTCCCCCCAACCGTCCTCTACCTGCAATCTTTCCAGGTCCACACGTGTTCAAGCCGGAGCCTTTCAATTTGCTCCATGACCCCAACTCTCTAGCCCCACCTGCCAACAACCCCATCGCCAGCAGCGCCCCCTGCTCAAAGCAGGCGGCTTCAAGCAGCCTCGCTTTTACATCAGGCTGGGCTCTTTTCCAACGTCTCCATCCTCCTCCCCACCCACCCCTGCCCCCAACCAGCCTGCTTCATCCTTTTTTTACTTGAAGGCATTGTGGTGCTGTCGCATGCTCCAGAGAACCTCCTTGACCTCCCTGCCTCCTTGGTTGGGTTACGCATCCCTGTAGCCGCCCCCCTACCCCCCAGGGCATGGCTTTTTCATGTCATTTGCCGAATAGGTTTGAAATGATCTGTTTAGGGGCGCCTGGGTGGCTCAGTTGGTTAAGTCTCCAGCTTCGGCTCAGGTCATGATCTCACGGTTGGTGGGTTCAAGCCCCGAGTCAGGCTCTGTGCTGACAGCTAGCTCAGAGCCTGGAGCCTGCTTCAGATTCTGTGCCTCCTTCTCTCTCTGACCCTCCTCTGCTCCCACTGTCTCTCTATGTCTCTCAAAAATAAATAAAAACATTAAAAAAAAAAAGAAATGATCTGTTTAGGGGTCTCTCTTCTCCGTTGGACTGTAAACCCTGAGGACTAACACTCGCTAGCACACCTTTTTTTCTGCAGCACCTAGCACCGTGCCTGGCACGGAGCAGGTGCTCAGTGACAGTAAGACTGAACCTGATGGGATTGCCACAAAGCCTCCCAGCCGTCGGTGCTCTCGTGTGCAAACACGCTTGCGCGCTGGCAACTCTCAGAGTGATCGTGGGAGTAGCTGGGGCTGGATGTGGACACATGAGTGCTCACTGCAGCCGTGTGAGCCACCGTCACCACTGCCGGCTTGGCCAGTCGTCTCTGAGTGCTGCTCTGCTCCGGCCAGGAACTCAGGGAGACTGGCTCCTGGATTTGGGAGCATTGTGGCAGGAGCCCCAGTTTGGTTGAGGCATTTGGGTCTGTGTGCTCCAGAGGACCCCTGAGGACCTGAGCTACTTCAGCAGGTGCCCAGTCCATCCTGGGACATAGGAGCTCAGAGAGCAGCCTGCCAGAACCGCCATTAGATGGCTTGGGTAGGTGATACATATGCCATTGTGGGTGGGGAACTGAGGCAGCCTGCCAGAGAAGGAGACCCAGGCCCTGAGTTGGTGATGCCACAGATTCATTGGGCTCTTCAGCTCCTTCCTTTCCTTGTTTCCAGATCCTTCCAAACGTGATGTGCCTCATGGTGACTCAGGTCATGATCTCACAGTATGAGGGTTCGAGCCCGGCATTGGGCTCTGTGCTGACGGCTTGGGCTAGAGCCTGCTTCAGATTTTGTTTCCCTCTGTCTCTGCCCCTCCCCTGTTTGTGCTCGCTTGCTCTGTCTCTCTCTCTCAAAAATAAACATTTAAAAAAAAAAACCTCCCACAAAGAGACAGGCCAGTCGATCTGTAGAATGTCCCATTGTCCAGATGTCCGATTGCCTCCTCATGGTGTCATTGGTTTTAAGTCTACTGTGAACTGGAAGTTATGTATAAAGGCCTGATTGGATTTATGGGAAACATTTTAGGCAAGGATGGTCATAGATGGCGCTGGGTGTGTCTTATTGGGTGGCACATGCTGTCGGCTGCCTCACTGTTATGATTATTAAGGAAATGACTGCCATCTCTCTCCATTGTAAAAATATTTACTTTGTGATTAAGAAGTCCTCTAGGAGGGGTGATGATGCTTTGTCACCCTGCCTCCTTCCCAGCAAACTTTCACTGAAGGGTTTTAGTGAAGATCATTGTCAATCCATTTTTGGATCAAAGATCCATTGTTGACCTCTGTCTGAATTTTGGGGTTGAAGGATGATAATTTTCTGTTTCTACATTAATAGAATGTATCCTTCTGATGAAAAAAAAATCAGTTCTGTTCATCAACAGGTGAACTATATGCCTCCAAAAATATAGGGATGGCTGACTTGGTTGGTAGAGCATGTGACTCTTGATCTCGGAGTCATGAGTTCAAGCCCCACATTGGGTGTGGAGCCTACTTAAAAAAAAAAAAAAGAAGAAAAAAATACCCCAAAGCCCCAAAATATAGGATAAATACTTCTTTTTGGATTATAGAAAATTTTACTTTATTATTTACTTATTTATTATTAGTTTATACTTTATTGAACAGATCTGAAATGTAAAGCTAAAATAGGACTTTAAGGGGGCACCTGGCTGGCTCAGTCCAGAAGCCCCACGTTGGATATAGATCATTTAAAAATAAAATCTTGGGGCGCCTGGGTGGCTCAGTCGGTTGAACGACTGGCTTCGGCTCAGGTCACGATCTCACAGTTCCTGGGTTCGAGCCCCACATCGGGCTCTGTGCTGACAGCTAGCTCAGAGCCTGGAGCCTGCTTTGGATTCTGTGTCTCCCCCTCTCTCTGCCCCTCCCCTGCTCACATTGTCTCTCTCTGCCTCTCAAAAATAAATAAAAAGCATCAAAAAAAAAAAGAGAGCAGGCTGGGAAGTCTAGAGGCAGAGGTTAGTGCATTCACCAGAATGTCTTGCTTTCCAAAGTTTTTAGAATGTTTACATTTTCCTGAAACAAGGCAGAACAATTTAAATATCACAAATAATATATATATTTTAATTTTTAGGGTTTATTTATTTATTTAAAACATTTTTTAAAAATTTGTTTAACATTTATTTTTGAGAGACAGAGAGAGACACAGTGTGAACACGGGAGGGACATAGAATCCGAAGCAGGCTCCAGGCTCTGAGCTGTCAGCACAGAGCCCGATGTGGGGCTCGAACCCACAAACCACGAGATCATGACCTGAGCGAAGCCTGACGCTCAACAGACTGAGCCACCCAGGCACCCCTATTTAAAACATTTTTAATGTTTATTTATTTTTGAGAGAGAGAGCAGAGGCAGAGAGAGAGGGAGACAAAGAATGCAAAGCAGGCTCCAGGCTCTGAGCTGTCAACACAGAGCCCGACCCAGGGCTCGAACCCACAAACTCTGAGATCATGACTTGAGCTGAAGTCAGATGCTCAACCAACTGAGCCACCCAGGCTCCCTGAACATTTATTTATTTTTGAGAGACAGGGAGAGAGCACGAGCAGAGGAAAAGCAGAGAGAGAGGGAGACACAGAATCCAAAGCAGACTCCAGGCTCTGAGCTGTCAGCACAGACCCCGATGTGGGGCTCGAACCCACAAACTGTGAGATCATGACCTGAGCCAAAGTCAGACGCTTAACCCACTGAGCCACCCAGGTGCCCCAAAATCACTATTAATTGTACAAAACAACCCAATGGATTTCAATTGTGGTAAAAAACATATGGTATAAAATTACAATTCTAAGTGTACAGTTCAACAGTGTGAAAGTATATTCACACTGTTGGACAACAGGTCTCCAGAACTTTTCATGTAGCCAGCTGCAACTTTGTACCTCTTAAACAGCTCCCCATTTCCCCCTCCTCTAGTTAACTACCATGGTCTCAATGAATCTGACTACTTTAAAGATCTTCTACAAGTGGAATCATATTTATCTTTTGAGATTGGCTTATTTCACTAATAATATCCATCTATGTTGCATGACGGAAGATTTTCTGCCTTTTTAAGATTGGATAATATTCCTTAGTATCTAAATACACATTTTGTTTCTCCGTTCCTCTGTCAGTGGGCATTGGGTTGTTTCCACCTCTTGGAAATTGCGAATAATGCTGCTATATGAACACAGGTGTGCAAATAAGTCTTCTCCACCCTACTTTCAATTATTTTGGATATATGCCCCAAACGGGATTGATAGATCACGTGGTAGTCCCATGTTTACTTTTTTGAGGACCTCCATCCTATTTTTCCAGAATAATCGCACCATTTTATAATCCCATCAGGAATGCCCAAAGGGTGAATTCTTTTTAACTATCAATTTCAGAGTAGAGTTAACGTATTCCAATGGTCACGACCACATTTTTTTCTATTTTTTTCAAATACTATGCATGAATAATTTTGCGTTTATTCAATAGCGTACAGTGGTGATGATGTGATATAATAAAACATCTATAAATGGTCATTGTCCATGGTTCCCGGAGCAGCTCTGGAACCGATAAAGGTGAAAGGAGTGTCTTTTGTTATTCATAACAAGTCCCTTTCAATCACACCAGTTTATGTTAATGAGGTGACTTTTGGAAAGTCATTAGGGAAGGGGGTGCTGGTTGTCAGGGGAACCAACCACATGATTAGAGTTGGAACTTTCAGCCTCAACACTTCCCCACCCCCACCCCACTCCCACCTACCTCTGGGGAGCAAGGGTGGGGGGCGGGGATGAACTGGAGATTGAGTTCCATCCCCAGGGGCCAGTGATTCAATCCATCATGCCTAGTAATGAAGCCGCCATAAAAATCCTCACCAGCGGGGGTTCCGAGTGTTTCCGGCCTGTGGAACACCTGGCGGCGTGCTGGGAGGGTGGTATGCCCAGAGAGGGCACGGAAGCGCCATGCCCCTCAATCCCTACTGAGCCCCGGTGCATCGCTTCTGTCCAGCTGTTCCTGAGTTGTATCCCTTTCATAAACCAGTAATCCAGTAAGTAGACTGTTTTCCTGAGTTCTGTGAGCCATTCCAGCAAATTACTGAGTCTGAAGAGGGGGCCATGGGAACCCCCAAATTATAACCAGTTGGTCAGAAGTACTAGGGGCTTGGGGTGCCTGGGTGGCTTAGTCGGTTGAGCCTCCGACTTCGGCTCAGGTCAGATCTCACGTTTGTGGGTTCGAGCCCCACGTCGGGCTCTGTGCTGACAGCTCAGAGCCTGGAGCCTGCTTCTGGTTCTGTGTCTCCTTCTCTCTCTGACCCTCCCCCTCTCATGCTCTGTCTCTGTATCAAAAAAAAGAAAGAAAAAGTTCTAGGGGCCTGGCCCTGCAATAGGCATGTGAGTAGGGGGCAGACTTGTCGGACTCAGCTCTTAACCTGGGGCCTGCACAGACCACAGGCAGTTGGCGTCAGAATTACATGACGTCGGGGGGTGGGGGCGCTTGGATGGCTCAGTTGGTTTAGCGTCTGACTCTTGATTTCAGCTCCAGTATCTCCTCATTTGTGAGTCTGAGCCCCGCATCAGGCTCTGCTAACAATGCGGAGCCTGCCTGGGATTCTCTCTCCCTCCTTCCTCTGCCTCTACCCTCTCACAGGCTCTCTCTCTCCAATAAAGAAAAACCTAAAAAGAACTTACACGATGTGGAAAGCCTACACGTCTGGTGTCGGAAGTGTGGTGTGTGTTCTCAGTGGTAGCGTACGGGGGAACAAGGGTGTTTTTCCTTTTTGACAATGCTTGCATTCTTTCTGACGGTTCAGATTTGAGCACATTTGGCCGGTGGGAAATCCCTTCAAAACCGGTTCCATCGACCTTTGAAACACTCCCGTCAGTCAGTCTGCCTTGCGCTCTGTAACAAACTGCCCCAGGCCCACTTAGGTTTCAGGATCAGCCCTTTCTCTCAGGAGCCCTGATCCTTTTCGTGGGGCCATATGAAGAGATCAAGATCTGGGTGCTACTTCCGCTCCCCGCTCCTGGGGGCCACTGCTTCTGGGTCCTTTCAGTGGATGTAGCTGGGACTTTTTCTTTCTTTTGAATCATGAGTTCATATCGATGTTTTCAATTCAAACAGAATCTTCTTAATTTTTTGGGTTTCTTTTATCTCTTTGCTCTCATCTTTGTTTTCTATTTCCTCCCTTCTTCACAATGGGCAGCGTATTACACGCGTTTTCTGCACCTTGCCCGCCTCATCTCCTCTCTCCGTGAGATCATTCCAGATCTGTCCATGGAGGCCTTCCTCATTCTTTTTTTCTGGCTCAACAACCTTTCTTCTTCTTCTCTCTCTTTTTTTAGAGATTTTAAACAGATACACAATTAATTAGAGGGGATAATGAACCTTTCTGTGCCCTACTGGGCCCCAATAATTGCCAACCTGTGGACAACAGAACGGGAGGCCGTGTGGGAGGGATGAGGGTTGGGGGCTTTCAGCCCAGTGACCAAGGGGGCAGGAACCACCTCTCCTTCCATCCCTCTGTCCCTCCAATCACCTGGGCACTTGGGGCACAAGGTGGCTGACCGCCCGCTCTCTGCTCACAAGGACAGGGAGACGCGTGCCGCCACCACGTGCTCAGCCGTCCCCGTCACGGAGAAAGGGGCGACGAAGGCCCAGGGGAGGGAGTCCAGAAAGGAAGGCCTGATCGGCGTCTGTGAGCAGCGCATGTGCGGAGGAGGGGATGGCCAAAGGGTGGTGGAGAAAGGAGCTGGAGACCGCAGGGAGGCTGGTGTCCTTGCCTTGCCACACTGAAGGGGGACGCTCGGGGGAAAGCAGGGGCCATGCGACCTGGCGAGAGCCCTGAGGTGAGGGGGTGGAGGAGGAGGAGGAGGCGGTGGCCAGATGGAACCTGGACGGGCGTGGGCGGGACCGAGACAACACGGTCAGGTCAGAGCAATTTGCCGCGAGAGGATGAGGGCTGGAACTGAGCAGGCATGGTGGCGACGAGAAGGGGTTTCCGGAGTGGCCCATCAGAGGTGGGGACGGCACAGGGTCTCCACTCATGGCCAGGGACAGATCACGAGGTCACTGCCCAGCGTTAGAAACACAGGAAAAAGGCAGGGCAGGGATGCCTGGGAGCCAGAAACCACTTTGGCGCCTAGAGCCTGTGACATCGCCTGTACAGAAAGAAACTGCTCATTGGACCCCGTGCCACCCTCAGTGGGATTAAGGTGGGCAGGCGCTAATCTTGTTTTATAAAAGAGTGAGTTCAGAGGGATTAGGGACCTTGACCCAACTCACAAGGCTTCCGGGGGAACAGCATGGCTACCGCGGGGCTGCCCCGCTCACTGGGCGAGCGGTCGTGACTGCTCAGTGGCCAGGCGGCGGGTGCCCTGAGCACAGCAGAGGGCCATGACCGTGGCCGCTTGTATCAGCGGTGCCGTCTGCTTCTCTCCTGGGCCTAAACCAGGAAGGAACTGGATCACAGCACGAGGCACTTGCAGGGGCGCCTCAAGCTTATAAAGCCCCCGTGCACATCAGCCCCTGGACTGCTCACCACCACCT
>PISW01011154.1:0-20495 GCA_004023785.1 Mungos mungo | reverse complement strand
GGGGGTACAGGGGGAAGGGACCCACGTGAGTCCAGTTCTATTCTGGGGACGGCAGGCTCATCACACTCATTTGGTCATGCAACAACGACCAGATGCGGTCTGCGGACCCTCCTTCTAGAGCTCTGCCCCGGCCACAGACGCGACCCGCCCCTTCGCAGCCTGGCTTCCTTCTCTGACACGGAGTCCTTCCGCCGGACTGGAGAGCTGCCAAAGTGCGAGGAAGGCAAGCGAATTCCCTCCAGACTCGCAGGTCGACGGCGGCTGGGAAGTCTGTTTTGGCCCCGAGAGGAGCCCAGCGGCCGCTGGCGCTGCCCAGGCGCTGCTGTGGGGCAGAGATAACAGGCACAGGAAAGGCGGGGTGGCAGGATCCTCCCAGGAGCCTGGCTCTCACGTAAACAATGAGCTGCCGCCAGCCAGGGCAGGAGGTGATTCATGTCCCGCGCCGCGAGGAGCCTGCTGGCCGTGCTCGGCGGGCACTGAAGGCCGGGGGCAGCCCTGGCCAGGCGCGCAGGCCTCTCTGGCTGTGCGGGCTGGGGATCGAAACCGGGCCTTCTGGTAACTGGCTGACTTCAAAAGCCTGGCTGTGTCCAGAAAGTGGTCCGAGAACCAGCGGGGTTTCAGGATCAGGGCGGCAGACAGCTGGGACACGGGGCCTCACCCGCTCTGTGAACTCCCACCTGCGTGTGCCAAGGGCTGCACGCTGGGAACGACCACGGCCGTGTCCTGGCCTCCCCTAGGGCCACAGGCTTCGGCCCCTCCGTTACCTACCCTGAGGCAACAACCCCAGCAGAGAAGATGGAGAGGGCCCTCGGAGCGTCCACACGTGCCTGAAAACAGACCACAGAGGAGGCCACTGCATCCAAGATGCGGAGATGTTAAGAGTACAGCACTTTTAATAGGGCACCGGACCCCGAGTGGGGTGTGGATGCTCCCCGGAGCACCGACTCCTCTGTGACAACGTCCTCTTCCTGGCTGGCACGACACACAGAGGCTCCTCTTGGGGGTGGCATCTGGGGGGGCAGTTCCCAGTCCTGAAATCTACAAGGCGGCGCCTGTGCGCCGCGTCGATCCCTGGGCTGCGCAGGCTCATCAAGCCCCGACAGGAGGGAGAGTGTCCGAGCCGCCCTGAGCTGGTCCCTCAGGTCACTGCTTGGCCTTTTTCACGATGGTGCCCACGGCCGAGATCACAGTGGTCTTGGAGCCGCTGGCGCTAGTGGTCACCGTGACCACAGCTGGCAGGGTGGCCGTGGTGGTGAGGATGGTTGGCTGGGCTATCGTCGTCACTGGAATGGCTGAGTCCCACTTGCTCTTTCTCTTTTGGGCATCTGGAGGGAGGCAAGGGAAGAGTCAGGCTCAGGACTGCAGCCTGCGGACCGGGGACCCTCCCCCAGGCTCCTGAGAGGCCTCACACACGCTGGGGTCAGACAAAAAGCACAGCGAGGTGGAAGCTGGGCCCAGGTCCCCAAGGCCTCTGTCCCCCCAAACAAGGGGGGGAACCCTCGCCCCATCCACGGGCGGGACCAGACGAGCGGCCTTCTACCTGCAGCCGCCGTGCTGGCCGTGGTGGTGGTCGGGGCTGTGGCGCTGGTCGTGGTGCCTTTCTTGGTGCCAGTCACAAACTCGATCTGGAGGGCGAGAGGAAAGAGAACACCGGTGCCAAGTCGTTTACCCACATCCTCTGCCGGCATCTGCTCCCGGGAGGCAGAGCGGGGCACTGAGCATGGGAGGCACTGAGAGGCAGCCCCGTCGTGCTGTCTGAGGCAGGGAGAGGCGTCGGAGGGGCCTCTGCTGCTTTGAGGAGAGCCCTCCGAACGGACACCGGCACGCTCCCAGTGTCTCCAAGCTTCTGCACACGCGGGGCAGCCCTGCGCGCCGCTCTGCCTCATGCCCGGGATGGGGGCGCACCCGCCCGCACAGGAGTGCGGCTCGGGTCACCGGGCACCACAGGCATGCCCCACGCTAAGCCTGGGGTTTGGAGTGGGGAGGGAAAGAGAGAGAAGGGGCAGCTCACCAAGCACTAAGAAGACCCGATCACCCCTGCGCCGGCTCCCAGAGGGCCACGGCCTCTCTGCTCAGGGGTCAGGGCGCATCCTGGAGGCCACACCAAACCGAGGGTGGGCAGAACTGGTGCCCCGAGGCCCAGTGTTCTGTGTCGGGGACTGGTCATAAAGGGCACAAGTCTCATTTAGTCCCAGAGCCAAATTTCTGTTCCCCAAAGGATCCAGAACATGCTGCTTGGGAAGAAGAGAGCCCAGGGCCACCAGGCACAGGCCCTATAAGGAAGCACCGAGATCAGATCTGGGGGGCAGAGAAAGTATCCCTCGAAGGAACACTTGCCTGTTTGGGTCAGACAGGACACGGGTGACAACAGAGAGAAAGCCACCGGGACTCTGCGGCTGGAAGGGGGAGGGGAGGGAGGGCATCCCGCAGCAAACCACAAGACCCCAAGAAACCAAATGGAAGCAACCGAGAAGCACCTTCAAGCTGAAGGGGGGGGAACGACACCCGGACACTGGCCCCTGCCGTCAGGGCACCTGTCCGCCACTCACTTTGGTTCGCTCCTTTTTGGCCTTTTCCAGTTTGTCCATCTCGATCTTCTGGGCCTTAGCTACAGAGACCAGAGGAGTTGTAACAAAAGCAGCCTTGCAAGAGCCCCCACGTGAAGACACTTTAGGCCGCGGGACCCCATACTGGCACTTGTCCCACACCCGCCCCTGCACGTGGGTGGCCCCGAGGCCGGCAAAGGGAGGTGAGGGCCCTCGGCCAGCGCAGGGCAGAGGCTTTAGACGTAAAGGCCCTTGTCTGGGGGGTGAGCTGCCCCCGAGCCCCAGCTGACTGTCACCGTGCGGGGACGGGGTGCAGGCCCAGGGCGGGCTCCTTCCCACTGACCAAGAGCAGCTGAATCACGGATTTTGGGTAAAACGCTGGCAACTAATTCAAGCTAAAGGGAGATGAAACTTGCGGGCCAAACAAAACACATCTGCAGGCCACACCTGGCCCACGGGCTGCCAGCTCCAGGCCTGCCACCTGGGGGCCTGGACTGCGCAATTCCGCCCAGTTCTCCCTTCTGGGACCCTTGAGAAAACGCCTTCTCACCGGCCTCTGTACCTCCACCCCCCTGCCCGGGACACGGCCTGCATCTGCCTGACCGGCCTCTGCACCTCTTCAAACCTCGTCTCGAACATGGCGCCCCACCCCCTCCCCGGCAAGGCTGTCCCTTGCCTCCGGCTGCGCCCTTTCGCCCAACACTGCCCACTGCTAGGCCCGCTTTGCCCCCTGCGGCGTGTCATGGCCCTCCTACGTCAGAGCGGGTCTGTCTCGTTCAACACCGTATATACACCTCCCTCCTCGGACACGGCCTGACATGCAGGGGACCCTGAAATACGTGTTGGCGGACTGACTGGATGAACAGACAGGACAGACGGATGGATGGCCACCTACCTAATGCCTCATAGTAGGAGTCCTCGGACCAACCATGGGGGTCAAACATATCCTGAGAAAAGAAAATTAACGCTGCAGTCAGCAAGGGCCGCTGGATGACAAATGGCTCAGAAACCCAAGTCCCTTCTCCCCGAGTCTTTCCATGGATTTTCCTGGCCTGGACTCCCCTGCCGTAAGGGCAGAGGGACTCAGCGGTCATCCCAGGTTTCCAGCCAAAGGGGACGGCCGATTTGCTCTTGGGAATGTGACACAGGGACCGTCTGTCGTGGGCTACGCTTCAGGAGTGAGCAAGTCCACACGCGCTAACCGGCCGCGGCCTGGGGCCGGGTCTGTCGGCGCAGTCTCTCCCCTGGGCTATTTCCGAGCAACAGGGGCCCTAACGAGAGAGCTGGGAACTGCGCTCTTCCGCCAGCGCTGCCGCTACCCGGGCCCTTCGGCGGCTCCAGGCCGAATCCAGCGGAGCGGGCGCAGGGCCCTGGGCGCACCCCCCCACCCCCCGCCCCGGCACGCGGGACATGCCTTTGGGTAGTTGGTGCCGAGCTCGTCGATGGCGCAGAACTGGATCAGCTTCTCATAGATGCTGAAAGAACAATACCAGGAGGCACTGAGCAGGTGGCACCTGATTCTGAGAGACCAGAACAGTCCAGTTCCTGGGCTCAGACGAACCCTTTAAACCCAGCTGAACCGTTGTAAACAGGCTTCCTGAGAGAAGGGGAAACGTCCGCCGGCCTGACCTGAGGTCACTCCTCCCCCCTCCCAGAGGTGTGGACCCTCAGCCAGGGGCCGGGACGGGGATGGTGTCCAGGTGAGGGCCGTGGTGTTTTGGCTACAGGGATTGCCTTGTCCAATTCCCTCACTGAGGAGGTGAGTAAACCGAGGCGTCGCAAGGCTGTGGGCCTTCGGAGCAGAGCGAGGAGAACCCGGCCAGGCCTCCTCCAGCCCAGCTCAGGCTCTCGGCGTCCACTCTACACCCTGGCTTCCGGGTTACTGCAGTCTGGGTGGTGGCCCCCATGGGCAGAGGAGGGACCCTAGCCACGCCTCACCCCGCCACCTCCACGGGGGCATCCCAGTCCCCCGTCCAACATCAGCGACCCAACGGACGCTGTAGGCCCACGGGAAACCTACCTGGGGTTCCGAAATTCTTTCTTCCTTTGGATAATGTAATTCATATCCATTCCCTCCTTTATCTTCCGCTCATAAAGCTTCTGGATCTTGTCCTAGAGAGAGAAACGGAAGGGTGCTTATGACGCCACCCTCCCGGTCTGGGGTCACACGTGCTGTGTGTGGACACCTGGTCACAGGAGACCCCCAGGAGCCATGCACAGCCCTACTCCAGTCACTCGATCTTTCTCCACCCAGCCTGGGACCGGCGCTGAGCACAAATAAAGTAGACCCGAGATCAGTCTTGTTTTTGTTTTGCTTTCTCCTGCCTCCCTCTGGGCGGCTGGCGGAGGGAGTAGTGAAAGGTGGAGGCAGAGAAACCATAGAGAAGACCATGAATTATCCCCGCCTGTGAATTGGCTCCTGAATCCTCCAAAAAGGATTCAGGCAAAGAGTGGATGGGCAGGGGCTCGACGCTGATTTTGAATTTAAACACCAGGCCAGGTCCTGAGTGGGAGACCTGGGAAGGCTATGTCCTTTCGGAGGAAGGCAGGAGTAGAGTTTTTTGGATTTGGTCTCATAAGCTTCCTACAGTGTCCCTTGTTGGAGGCTCCCAGATGGCCAGTCCCCACCGCTTTACGAAGAGGCGCTGTCGAGGGTCAAGAGCTCATCTCATTAGAACTGCCCCCCAGACCCCTGGGCTGGCTTTCACCGGGCAACAGGAGGATCGCCGGGGAGGAATCCAGACCAGTCCCACCGAGATGATCCCTGCAGACGGCCTCCACACCACCCAGCGCATGAAGAGGCCCCAGACACCCGAGTCTCCGGGCAGAGCCACCTGCGAGGAGGACCAGTGTGACCCAGCAAGGCTGGTGCTGGCCCGGGGCAAGGTCTCTCTGCAGCCTCCCCTACCAGCGGCGGCTAAATGTGCAGACTCTCCAGAAGGAAAACATTTGGGGCACTCTTCACCTGCGAGAGGGGGTGGGCAGGGCCGGAGGTCCCGCGTGACGCCCTCGGGGAACATCAGGAGAGGTGATCCACTCCCTTTGTCAGAAGGCTGAGTCCTTCTGCCGGGCTGGCCAGGGGCAGCACTGAGGTGCAGAGAGAGGTTTGTGATTTGTTTACTGCGGAAGAGACGGCCAAGAGCGACAAACCAACAAACCTCAACGTTCTCTCTTCAAGGGCAAGGGGAGGGGAAAGCCATGGAAGGCTCGGCAAGTTGAGGGTGACTTGTATCTCACAGATTACTTTTCTGGGTTTCCTGGGCCATTGGATGGGTTCTCCCATTTCAAGTCAACTAAAGTGTTCGCTTAATGTCGTGGTTCCTACAATCAGGAACATCTAGAAATGAGAACTGCACCGAACCTGAAGGCTGAGCTGGCCGGCTGCCTCTGGCAGATCGCCAGACTGTCCTTACAGGCTGCGGCTTGTTGCCTGGCGGGGAAGGGAGATGCTATCCTGGGCGGTGGACAACTCAGCAAAGGGAGGGGACTTCCGGGAAAGGAAGAGAATCTGCACTGTGGCCCCAGCCCCAACTGCAGCCCTGCCCAGCCAGCTGCGTTCTGTAGCCCCGGGTCCCCTTAGTCATCCGTCCGTCAGGGGAGTGCCGTGGGCCTGTGGAGTGGCCAGAGGCACCAGTAGACTCTGTCAGATTAAAGGTAGAGCAGGTGGACTGGATGGCACTAGTGGGCAGGCCTGGATGTCTGCCCTGTGGGCGTCACAAGGGTCCACGCACGGGGAGCCCGCAGAGGGACAAGGAGAAATCATCACAGAGGCTGAAAAGGAGGGGCAACCCCCAGGGGCCGCCGAGGTCCCGCTCTCAAGGGAGTAGCTGCACTCAATGCTCCGCCCCCTTGGGATTTCAGAACTTCAGGCCGCGTCTGCCTGTGATTCTGTCAGCTCAGCAGCGAGGAACTGGCGTGTCAGGAGTATGAGCACAGACTCGTAGGCACAGAAATGCTTGTGTTCTTGTGTTTCTACATCCTATTCATTTTACCTTCTAATGGTCCCTCAGTTTCTTGGCGAAGTTCCCTGCCGGCTCACCCGGGTTGCACAGAAGGTGCAGAATTTTCTCTGCCTTAGCATCGGACCTAAGGGCGAGCTAGGGGTGCCGGCAGGAACGGCGACGGGCGACGGGGCCGCAGGTGGCAATGGGGACAGAGCAAACCCCTGACGGCAGGCTAAGAGAGGTAACCAGGACTGCAGGCTCTTAAAGTCGGACGAAACCAGCCACTTTGCCCTGGGCTTCCGATCCACACGGGCCTCCGCAGCGGAGTTCTGTACTTACTTGTAAGTGATTGGAACATCTGCCAGGGGGTTCAGGTGGGATCTTGATTTCATCGGGCGACATGTTCCGGACTCTTTCAGAAAATGAGGCTGTGGGAGAACAGAAAGAAAAGTTCCATGCGTGTGGATGTCAGGGGGTGGTTGCGGGCAGGGGAAGGATCGGGGCCAGATGTGAAGTTTAAGAAAAAAAAAGGCACACATGTTTTCAGGAGAGATAAAGGCTATGAGACGGTACAACAGTGTTCACAGGGGTCTCTGAGGGTGTCATCTGAGCTGAGATCAAATGACCAGAATGAGGGGCGCCCGGGTGGCTCAGTCAGTTAAGTGACCACCTTCGGCTCAGGTCATGATCTCATGGTTTGTGGGTTCGAGCCCCGTGTCGGGCTCTGTGCTGACAGCTAGCTCAGAGCCTGGAGCCTGCTTCAGATTCTGTGTCTCCCTCTCTCTCTCCCTCCCCTGCTCATGCTGTCTCTCTCTCTCTCAAAAATAAATTAAAAAAACATATATATATATAAAAAAAAGGAGAATGCATGATCCCATGTCCCCACAGTTAACTCTGAAGGACAGGGTATGTGCAGGGTGTGCTGGTAAATGTTCAAGAGCCAGCTTGGGGCGGGGGGAAGGAGGAGAGGAGGGGAAGAGCCACGATCTACCGCGTCTGCCAGTTTCTGGGGTACTCATTCTCTCATTGTTGGACCCAGGCCCGGGCAGGGTAGGTGGGGGGGAGCATCACCGGCTCACAATGTGAACCAGCTCCAGCCCCCGGCACCGGCTATGTTCCTACGACATCCTCTGCAATTCTGGAAAGTCGCAGAATTTCATCCTTCTCATCTTAGGCCATCCTACCCAAGACACAGGAGAAAGTTCAGGGTTCCCGAGGCTCTGGGACTCAAAGCATTCAAAACTGCTCTGCACATAAATATTTCAAAAATTATCTGCTGGTTATTAGCTTAGTCTTTTAAAAATAAACCGATCAACCCTCTTTCGGTCCGCCTCGATCTTGGGAACAAAGGGCCTCATGATGATGAGAAGAACCACAACTTCCAAGGGAGAGTTCCCTCGGCGATCTGCCACTGCCCACCCAAGGTTCCCACTCGGCGCTCCCTTCTGTGGCCTCTGGCCACCCTGGGCCCGCAGAGTGTGCTCTGGGTCACTCAGACAATGTGCTGTTTGTCATGAGATTCTGTCTGCGCTCTTGAAATTCTCTCATGAAAGGAGCATACAATGGGCGAACAGCAGGCGGAGTGGGGTGGGGCAGGATGAAGGGAAAGAATGAACAACCAGCACCAGTAACACCCAGCAAGTACTTACTGGGTACCCACTGCGTGCCAGGCCCTGGGCCAGACTATCTCTTAGCCTGGGGTGGCTGCCTGGACCGCCTGATGAGAGCCTAGCACAGCATTAGCTTCTTCTCCTGGGGCTGAGTTAATATTTTCTTAGCAGATAAGGTGCTTTGATCTCCACTCAGAGTTGTGCTGTTACTACTAAGAACTCAGTGCAGAGAAGGGCTGAGGGTATGGCTCCAGGGAATTTTCCAGTCTCAAAGCTGCAAGCACCCTGTGCGCCCTGAGGCTGGGGCAGAGCCTCAGCCGCACTCTGAGCCCAGACTCCCACCATCAGCAGTGGGTCCTCGCTGGATGCGCCCCGAGAACAGTGCGCTAGGCATGCCATTCTGGGCAAAGGAAGGCCAGAGGACCGAGGCGGGGTGACATGTCCTGCCGCGGACCGGGGAAACCAGGGCAGCCCAGGAGCAAGTTCTGCCAGGGGACTACGTGCCCCTCTTTGCGCAGTACCTTCTGTCTCCTGCCGCCGCCGCCGCCGGCAGCGATGGCAGCACCCATTATCTGGCTAGAGTTCAAGTCTCCTCCTGGCCTCCCCCTCCTCTCAGCCCGAGGCTCACGCAGGCTGCAGAGGCCGGCCGAGAGCGGAATTAGCTGGGGTGAGCTGGTCCTCATTATTTCCAGAAGGCCAAAGCAAGGATGGCCTGGGCAGGCTCTGGGCACAAGAAGGGGTGGAGAGCGTATGTGTGCATGTGACAAGAGACAAAGAATGCCCTTTGGCATTTGCCAGGAAAGCCTTTTGGAAAAACAGGGTGTGACACTGTTGCCACAGCAACCCAACCACACTAGGGCTCAAACAGTATATAGTGTGACAGGGAGGGAGAGCCCCTCCTGAGCTCCGGGTTAGGAACAAAAGAATTCCTCCGAAGTAACTGGCAAGTGAAGGGAGAGGGTCTGAAAATTCAATGAAAGTTTCCCCACCGCGCCCAGGAGCCATCCTTCAGTGACTTTCCCCGAGTCGCAGGATGGTTTAAAGCAGAAGACATCACACCCACATATATTTATGCAGGCAGCTGCAAGGCCTCGAACCAACTTCCCAGGGCAGGATGGGGCGGGGGGCGCAGCTCCCACAGTACTGTGGCTGCTCTTGGGGTCTACCTGGGGGCATTCCAGAAGAGCAGCTGTGCTCAGGATCTGAGAAGCCTACCTCGGTGAGTCACCCCGCGCACACCCAAGCCCCAGAACGGCAACGTCTGTGGCTGCCAGGTGCGAATCTGAGCAGGACCAGTGAGTCAGCTGGGCTTACGTGCCGGCGGGGAGAGGGGAACCGAGGGGCGGCCAGGAGGAGCCGCGGAGTGCCCTCCAGTTCACCAGAGACGCGGAGGACCCGACCGGATCACCACCTCAGTTCCAGGCACGACGAGGGGGCAGCAGTGGGGTGCTTGGAGGGGACAGACTGGGCACACGTGTTCAGGGCTGTTAAGTGGCCACAGTGCTGGGGACGCCTGAATTCTGTTTCTCTGCTGTCATTTGCTCCATTAAACCTGGGGCCACCTTGGGGCGCCGGGGTGGCTCAGTCAGTTAAGTGTCTGACTCTTGGTTTCAGCTTAGGTCATGATCTCACAGTTCATGAGTTTGAGCCCTCCCTCAGGCTCTGGGCTGACAGCGAGGAGCCTCCGTGGAAGTCTCTCTTTCCTTCTCTCTGCCCCTTCCCTGCTCTCTCTCTCAAAATAAATTAAAGAACTAAAAAAAAAAAAAAAAAAAAATTAAAGGGCACCTGGGTGGCTCAGGAGGTTAAGTGTTAGGTCATGATCTCACTGCCCCTGAGTTTGAGCCCCACATCAGACTCTGTACTGACAGCTCATAGCCTGAGGCCTGCTTCAGCTTCTGTCTCTCTGTCTCTCTGCCTGTCCCCTGCTTGTGCTCTGTCTCTCTCTCAAATAGAAAAGAAAACAAAACCGGGGGCCACCTACATATATGAAAATGCTTCCCATTGAGGGGTGGGCAGCAACCCGAGAGTCCGGTCTCCAGGGCCACGAACAAAAGGAGCTGAGTTCAGGCAGGGCTCAACCACGACCTCCTCAGTGAGAAACCGAAGCAGTAAACCAGACGCCGAGGCTTTAACACCTACTGTGGTGAGTGGAATGGACTCAGCTACAGCAGTAAGCCTCCAATAAAATAACATATCGAGCAACAGGACGAAACTGTGGAAATGGTCAGTATCACGGAAGGATCCCAAAACCATACGGGAAGTGAAAGAAGCCAGACAAAAAAGAAGATGGTAATTTCATTTCTATCAAAGGTTCTCAACTGGGGGCAATTATGTTCCCCCCAACCCTCAAGGCGACATTAGGCCGTGTCTAGCAACATTTCCCTTGTCACATGGGGCAGAGGAGGGGAGGGTTACTGACATCCTAAGGGCGAGGGGGCTAAAACACTTGCGGAACACAGGCCAGGCCCCCACAAGGAATTATCCAGCCCAAAATGTCAACGGTGCTAAGGCTGAGAAATCCTGATCCTTATGAAATTCTAAAAAAGGGAAAACTGTAGTGAAGAAGGTACATCACTGCTTGCCGGAGGCCCAGGGAGGAAACGGTCTGCAAGGAGAGGCATAAGGAACATTCTGCAGTGAAGGAAATTATTTTAACAGTAATTAATTAATCTTTAAGTAAGCCCCAGTGTGGGGCTTAAAGTCATGACTCCGAGATCAAGGGTCGCATGCTTCACCACCCGAGCCAGCCAGGCGCCCCTGCAGTGACAGAAGTGTTTTAGGTCATGATCTCATGGTTCATGGGTTTGAGCCCTGCATCGGGGTCTCTGCTGTCAGTGCCGAGCCGCTTCACATCCTCCGTCCCTCTCTCTGCCCCTCCCTCACTCTTACATGCTATTTTCTCTCAAAAAATAAATATTAAAAAAACTTTATAAAGAAGTGCTTAAAAATTTTTTTTTAAATGTTTATTTATTTTTGAGAGAGAGAAAGACAGAGTGTGAGTGGGGGAGGAGCAGACAGAGAGAGAGGGAGATGCAGAATCAGAAGCAGGCTCCAGGCTCCGAGCTGTCAGCACAGAGCCTGATGGGGGCTTGAACACACGAACAGTGAGATCATGACTGAGTCGAGGTTGGATGCTCAACCGACTGAGCCCCCCAGGTGCCCCGTACAGAAGTGTTTTATAGTGTGACTGTGACGGGGACTGACAGGACTACATGCATCTCTCAAAGTTGATCAAACGGGACCCTAAAAACCGGCAAATCTTACTCTATGCAGTTACGCTTCAATAAAGCTATTATCAAAAGGTGGCAGGGAGAAAAAAGGTGGACGCCGGGTGAGAAATTGGGGCGGAGGTGGCTGATTGCCCCCCCTTCCACTGCTCGGCCTCCCAGGTAAGCTGCTCTCCGCCCCCACAGTCCCCCCTCGTTTCCTGGTAGCTTACAGCAGGCACTGGTGGGCGGGGGAGGGAATGGGAGAGGGAGGCTCCGGCCCACACATGGCCCTGAGGGTTACCCACTCGGAGGAAGCCATGCTCTGCTTCCTCCTTCTGCAAAGGCAGCTGCTGGCACACCCCCTCCGGGGCCATTTTCTAGGCAGTGAACTCCGAGGTCTAGGAGAATTCTGGGTTTTACAGGACTTGACAGACTCACGCTGTGGTCATCGCACAGCACTCAGGGATAAAGGCAGCGTGCTGTTGAGGGCTGAGGCTGCTCACCGCAGGCGCACTCCCACCCAGTCCTTCCCCGGAGAACAAACGTAATGCGGACAATTCTCATTGTTTCCGTTAGCAGCACAGGACAGGTCTCTACCTCCCAGATCCCGTGAGAGGATCCCGTCCAAGAAAAGGACGGGCTCGAGGGGCTGCAGGCCACAAAGCCTCCATCTGGACGTGCAAGGGAAGGTTCTGCAGGCCGCCTTTGAAGCAGGACCCCTGTTTTGTAAGATTAATGGAGCAGCCAGGGAGAGGCGGTCACAGCTACCACACGGCAGGAGGGTCGCCTTCTCCGTGACGTTTGGACAGGCTTTGGCAGAGGTGTGACAAAGTCCGTGACCAAACTGACAGAGTCGAGGGGCTTTCCAAAAAAGGATTTAGAGGGGCGTGTGGGTGGCTCAGTCGGTTAAGCATCCGACTTTGGCTCAGGTCATGATCTCACAGTTCGTGGGTTCGAGCCCCGCGTCGGGCTCTGTGCTGACAGCTCAGAGCCTGGAGCCTGTCTTCAGTTCCTGTGTCTCCCTCTCTCTCTGCCCCTCCCCTGCTCACGCTGTCTCTCTCTCTCTAAAAAATAAATAAAACATTAAAAAAAATTTTTTTTAAGGATTAAGAGACCAGAGTTAGCAGAGGGACTGGATGACGCAGGTGCCCTTTTTCAGAAACGTTAACTGCCCTGGCCCCAAGCCCCTTTGGGGCTTGGACTCCAGGGCTACAAGGCATGTTCTCTCTGGGGGACAGAGCAAAGTGCCAGCAGAGAGGCCACATGCTTGCTTCTTGAGTACATGAGTATGCCAGCAAAGCGGGGAGGGGGCGTTCGAGGACAGAGGACAAGCCTCGGGCATAATGGAAAGAGCTCCCCACTGAAAGGGGCCCTAAATCCATCCTGAAAACACTGGCAACTGACCAAAGCCCAGTGAAATGCACCATGAATATGATTTTCAAAGAAGAATTGTTCCCTGGGTGTCTTACTCAGACATCTTAGGAAATGCCACAGGCCCTGAGGGCACACGAAGGGACAAGGCTCGCGGCAGAACGGCGGCCTTGGCTGAAGCAGGGAGAAGCCCCGCCCTGCGCAGCGGCAGGCCCAGCACGGCCGGGAGCCAGTTCGCTCCGCGCCAGGCTCAGAAATCTGCCTCCGAGGCTCCCCCTGGGGTACTCACCAACTAATTCCTGAGGATCCCGCTTTTCTACTTCTGGGTTATCCTGCAAAAGAGAAATAAATATACAGAGGTAAGCACCAGGGCTCCTGACCCACGGTTACTTTCTTCACTGAAACCGCTCAGGATTTTGAGGGAGGAGAAAAGGTAAACGCAACACACAGAACCTAAGAGCGAGCCGATGGTCTGGGGGCCTTCGGGGGCCCCCGAACCTCCTAATCCCCCTTTATCAGCACAGCCGAGATCCTCTAGATGCCTGCTTCAGGCTCTCCTCCAGGGCCCCCAGCAGAGACCGATATCCACCAATGGCGAGGAAAGCAAATGGCAGCCATACGTCAGCTGCACACCCAGACCTGCCCGCTGTCTCCCCTGGGGCCTGGTCAGCCACCCCAGAACACCGCCACCCCTGCCACCCCTCCCCGGTACAGAGCAGGCAAGGGGCGGCAACTCTGTTAATATGAGAATCCCAAGACTACAGCACAAAAGACTTTCTGCTCCCAAGAGATTTTTCTTACTTTTAGTTTATGCAAAAAAGGGAGACCTTATCATAATGGGGTGGCTCGTGGAACCCTGGGGCAGGCATGCACTGGGCCTCTAACCAGTGGCTGAACCAGGCCCCCAGAGGCCCGAGCACAGAGGCAGCTCCGCTCCTGGCTCACCTCTTGGCTCTTTACAATGGCTTTCTCTCTCTCCACAGAAAAGCTCTCTCTGATCCTCAGCGCAAACTTCCGCCCTGCAACACCCACTCCTCCAGGTCCTTCAGTGCTGGCCGAGTGCAGAGACGTAAGAGCAAAGGTTTCTTATCACACATTTGGCTGGACTTGCTCTGTATTTCACTGGCCAGATCAAGTGCTTCATTTGAACCAGATCAACCTGGAGAAGGCCAAGCTCCCAGCCTCTGAAACAAGCGGGGCGCGGTGGGGAGCAAGGCCTTCCTGAGTCCACTGTCCCCGATGTCCAACGGCAACAACATACCTATCTTCCTCGTCTCTGGGGAAGCCCGGCCACCCCCCCCCCCCATGCTCAGACCAGGCGCCCCAAGCGCACGACATGCTAATGATCATGGTGGCAGAAACTGCGCTCAGAGGAAGCCACTGGACCTCATTTCTCTTCCCTCTGGTTGGTGGGGGAGGAGGTAAGACGGTAACGACTCTGGAACCAAATGGGCATGTGGACACAGCTGCAGGGCTCTGGGGACTCCACTTCTGGGAAGATATGTTACAGCAAGTTAACGTTTCGGAAAGGAAGATGCCGGAAGCCCTCCTGTGCGATGGGCCTGTGCTGAGAGTGTAGTTCTTAGCCCCCGCCCCCTGAAGTCCCTCCAGATTCTGGGAAAGGCCCAAACCCCCTCGCTCCTCTGAACACTGCAGCTATTCATTCGGCCGAAGCAGGCATGACGTCCAGGCCAGGCTGCTTAGCAACCTGTCTCCTCCGGCTACCCGCCCCCTGCCAGTCAGGTGGGCGAAGAGGAGGCAGGCCTGAGCCAGGGAACGGAAGGGCTGGGAGGCCACCTGGAGGACTGCCATGCCCAATTCAGGTTGGTCATCAATCAGCTGCGCTCCGGAGAGTGCCCGTCTCCAGGGGCCCCACAACAATCCCTTTGTGGCACTGACTCCGGAGGAGCCAATGTTAAAGAGCGCGGCAGCAACAAAACGTGGGGCTGTAAAAGGTCCTTAAATTTTCCCTCCGGGGACAGGTTTCTGGGTATTGATTGTGGGAAAACAGTTGGGTACATCCTACCTCCCCTCCATGACCACTTGGCTGGTCATCCAAGGACTGACCGTTAACTATTCAAAGGCTCCCTGGGGGCCCCTTCGCAGAGCACTGCAGGGCGCCAGCCCCTCGGCCGGCCGAGGGAGGGGGCACGCTATCCATGCGGGAGCACTATCAGGTCTGCTCCAGAGGCACAGGAAGTTAGTCACCAAACACGCAGTGTCTAAGAGGAAAATACTTGTTTACCGGAAGGCTCCTTGGGCAGGGCGAAAGGCTGTGAGCCACCGCGGCCTCCTAAAGCCTGTGCCCCCAGGAGTGGGAGGGGCGGGGCTGGGAGGCCCGGGGATTCCCACATTTCACAAGGTCCCTGTCTGGCTGAGCTAAGGCTGCTTTGTCAGGTCTCAGGGAGAAAAGCAAAGACGGAGCAAAGGCACCAACAGGCAGGTGTCCCCTCATCTCTCAGACTTTCCTTTTTTGCCTTCGTTCCACATTCCTCAAATGGATCGTTCTACACAAACACAAAAAGGGATAAAGTTGACAGTTGGTTCCAACTTGCCCACTAGCCTAGTCTTTTGCTTTTTTAATGTTACACCACGCATGTGTGCACACATACACATACAGGATGGCATGTGTCCAGAACGTACCGGGAGCCCCATGGAGCGACAGACTCCTACTCAATCCCAAACCCAACATCCCCAGGGACAACCCCTGCCCCGCAGCTGAATTTGGCTCCGTGATCCCTCCAAGCCAAGGGCCAACCTATGAACCATCGATCCAACTCCAAGTGCAAGATTATCTGGCCAATTAAGAGAATCTAGTTTATAAACTGACAACATAAACGCGCCACCTCAGACTGGAAGCCACATAGTTCTGCACAGAGATGTCCCGGAAAGACTTTGCAGTGTGTGGTTGGGCAGATGCCTCCCCCATGTCACAAAACCGGTGGGACTCCTAAGGCCCCAGACGGTGAAACCACGGGACTGTGCCTCCTGGTGGCCACACCTTGTTAGGCTTTAGAATATAATTCTGTCCTCAGACACAAATAAGCTGGGTTATGAGCCTGCTGAGCTCCTGGATATGTGTCACGGTGCAAAGGTGCCCCCAAAGAAGAAAGCCAACAAGCCAGGTTCTTCTGGATCCTAAAGCAGTGTAACCCCACATCCTGCCCTGAGCACGAGAAGGAGGTTTGCTCATGCTCTGCAGTAAAGAGCCTGGGGCCACAGTCTCTATCACATGTTCTTCACAGAGGGGTGATTCCAGAACTTCACCCAATGCGCAAGAAGAAAGGTCAGTAAGGAAGGAGAGTTGGGGTGTCTGGTGAGACCACGGAGGATGGCTGTCAAATACCCCAAAGACGGGTACATTTCAGGACGAGTTCGGCTCAACTGTCCATGGAGGCAAGCTGCATTCAATCAAAGCAGCCCCGGGGGAAGACAGGACCAGGGGCGGAGGGTGGTCCCCACGGAAGACGGAGACCCAGAGAGATTCCCTTCTATCAGACGTGCTTCAGATACAGGAATTTGGTACCGAATGAACCAAGCACCCATGATAGTTATCTTGGAAGCCAGCCAAGAAAACCATCTGATGAAGTATTTAATATGACAGCGCTAAGGAGAGAGATGGAAGGTTCACATTATTAAACTGCCAGCGGTTCAAGACACCGGCTTTTAAAAAATCGGCTCCAAGCTCTCCCCATGCCCTTAAGGAGGCAGGAAGGGAGCAGTTAGGATGCTAGTAAAAAGCAACAAGAAGCCACTGTTCCTCTTCTTCCCCCAAAGCGGTGTTTTGGAACCACGGGCGGGGTGGGGGTGAGGGGGCCCTGTCTTAACTTGTATGAATCCATCCCTCTGGCCTCCAGGTGGATATTCTCAGTTGGTCAAAGTCATGAACTCGGCCAGATCTACGCATCAGACTGTAGTCTGAGTCAGCTGGGAGGCAGGGAACCCACAGCCCAGGGAGCAGGACAGTGTGACCCCCAGGCACAGCAGGCCCGGGGGTCTCCCCCCAGTTCACTGGGCAGGCGAGCACAAAGCATCTCACCTAGCAGCTCCTGGGAGAAGAGACCAGGCAAACCACTTCGGCTCTCCAGTTCAAGTCCGATTAAGACACAAAGGAACATGAAACAGACGCACCGCTTCTGAAGGAGCCAAGGGAGACCACGGGAAAGGCAGGAAAGGAGTGCTGAGCTGGTCAAAGAAATAAACGCTGAGGCAAAGCCTCCCCTCCCGACTGCCTGCACCCCTGCAGCCTCCCCAGGCCTCACCAGGGCACAGAGCACGGCCAGCCAGAGACGGCCTGAAGAACAGTGATTTGAACCTGCCAAGTTTGGTTCCTTTATCAATTGTGTCTGAGACCCATAAGAATGCAGCAGCCACAACAGGGGCCTCGTTTTCAGAGACTGTAGAGCCTGGAATGTGCTTCTCCCTGCGGAGGATACAATAAAGTCCAGCCATCTAGACACTATGACTGGAGCGGAGGAAGGAAGCAGAAACAATATGGCTCCATGACGCGGGATAAGCTCCCGTTCGAGCTGGCAGGGTTTGCTTGGCGAGAAGTACCAGATCCGGGTGGAGAGAACGGAGGTTTGTTTACAGCCGATGCCACTTCACCGATCCTCCCCGAGCCGCCCCACCACGCACGCTCAAAGGTCCAGGGTCCAACTGGAGACAAAGCAATGTGGCCTCCAGCGGCTGGATTCTGCCAAAACTAAATGTTGCTTTCCTTGCCCCAGCTTGGGGAGCACTGGGCACAGAGAAAGTACTCTGAACCAAGAGCAGAGGGCAGCCTCTCCAAGCTGCTGGGGGTGGAAGAAAGAGACAGACTCCGTTTTCTGATAGATGATGTAATCCTACATCTTAAAAGCAGGTGGCGGCTGGGGAGGTAGATTAGTAAAACAATGCCTTCTAAATCTTTTATTCTCTCAGACCTGGCACTGCCCAAGTAGTTATTAAGTCCTCGTGAGATCTCACTTAAAAAGGACTCCTCACCGGGGCGCCTGGGTGGTTCAGTCAGTTAAGTGTCTGACTCCTGATTTCGGCTTAAGTCGTGATCTCACGGTTCGGGAGTTCGAGCCCTGCATCAGGCTCTGCGCTCTAAGTGCAGAACCTGCATAGAACTCTCTCTTCTTCTCTTTCTCTGCTTTTCTCAGAATAAAACAAAACAAAACAAAACAAAAAAAACTAAACTCCTTACCGTGGCCTGAGGCCCCGGGGGACTGCCTGCTGGCAGCATTCTTAGCCCAGCAGGCAGTCCCCTCGGCCTCCTCTTCCTCCTAGCACAGAGCCGCATCAGGGCCCAGGTAAAGCCCCACCTTGGAACACCTTCTCCCCACTGTTGCTGAAAGTAAACCCCATTCAAACCTCAGTCCTTCATCCGCCCCACCCCCACCAGGCCAAAGAGGACCTTGTTCTGTTCTGGGCTCTTATTCACTGTGTTAGTTATCACTGTGTTCCCAGCACCTGCAGGTTAGTGCCCTGCCCACGACAGGTGCTCAAACACTGCTCAAATACTGGGATGAAATGTGTGTGCATGCATCTGCGTGTGCGCGCACACACGCACGCGCGCGCGCACACACACACACACACACACACAGACACACACAGAGACACTCTCCTTTCTAAGTGACCAGTGGTCCATTCTTAGCCCAGGTTAGCTGTCCCACAGCTACCTTCAGCTGCAGCCCTGTCCCCCCAGACTCCAGACAGGCCCACAGTCAGCTCCAACGTACAACTCAATGTCAGACGGAGGGGGGGGGGAGCAGCGGGAGAGGAACTAAGAAGGGGCCAGACTTGTGATACAAGGGGTGGGGGCATCAATACTGAATTAAATTAAAAAAACCCTTAAATCTAGCTTGTTGCTCCCAATCCTGAAACAAAAAGTATTGTATAATTACCCCGTTTATTTGCTCCATGAATAATTTATTGAAACTTTATTATGTACCAGGCAATGGGCCAAATACTGGGGCTATTATGTGAACGCAACTCAATCTTGGGGAGAAATTCTGGGGGTTCTGCTAAGTACTTTAATCCCAAGGCTCGCAGACGTCACTGAACCCCGTGCCGCAAGGAGACGGTTTTCCATGGCACAGATGCCTAGTGTCTGAGCCCTGTTTTACCGCCCCACACAGGGGAGCCTTCGAGAAGGCCTGTCACCAGCACATTTCCTTTAGTTGTATCCTGTTGGCCAGGACTGGGTCACTGCCACAGACACTGCCTACCTGGGGATGGAGACACTCAATTATGAGAAAGATGGGCAGAAGTTGGTGGGATCACTTTGGATCCAACAGACTCTCCTCCACTCCCGTTTCACTGATGGGAAGACTCAGTTTCCCAAGCAGAAGTTTCTACAGGAAAGGGTGAAAGAGGCATCTGCTCAGACAAACGAAGCCGGCCCTAGAACTGGCCTTGTAGACCAAAGAGGAAACAGTTTTTCTGAAACATCGAGCTCAACAAGGGTGACACCACGGTGTGGTGCGACACTGCCACGTGCCACCAACCAGACTTCGACGCAGACGCAAGGCTCTGGCCAGGAGCCATTTCCAGAGGGCGGCCTTTGTCATCCATTCCCAGGGTAATCTCACGTTCGATTCAAGACATGGGAAGACTCTGAGTTTTCTGAAAGTTGTAGATGTTCAGAGAGGGTCATTCCATTCCTGTCTTACACGGAGGGTGTCTGGGAAGGCTGTGTTTAGGTACAGGGGTCACCTCACATCAAGACTTTGAATTAAGCCTTCAGTGGTGGCCCAGGGTGCACATTTTTCTTAAAGGTTTTCCACAAAAACAGTGTCTCTATGCTTCAGGTCGTTATCTGGGGGGAGGGGTGGGAGGACTTGGAGCCAGCCAGGACAAAGGGAAACAGCTCTGTGAGGCTGGGGACAGAAAAGCGGAGTCCTTGTGACCCATAACTCAACACGGCCACCAAATCACAATAGCCTCACTCTGCTTGAGAGGTCAGCAGCCAACCTGAGGTGTTAGATTAAGATATAAGGCAGAAGTAACCGAGATACCAGAAAGGCAGGAGATTAGAAATGCAAACTGGTTGCCACCTGTGCACTGGCAGGAAGAGAAATGAAGGATCTGCGGGGCCAAAAGGAAAGCCGATCTTTAAGGCACTGCTCAGAACCAAATGCACCTAACTCCAAAGGCAGGAAGGCAAACAGCAAAATTCTACTGAACACCAAACCCAGAAACTGCACAGCAGTATTTCAAGACCCAAGGATTAGAACACAGAAGGGAGGTAGGGAGTGCTGGATCCCGAAGGGCGGGCAGCTTGGTTTCTGCATCATAGAATTTTTTAAAAAAGATAAATCCTGACTAGGGAAGGAAGCACCCAGCCACACCTCAGTTAGTAATCTGTGGCATCTGGGCCCGAAGGGGAGAATGATGTTGGGGCTTGCACTGCCGAAGGCAGGCTGACTGGGCATGCGCGGCTGCAGAACCACAGGGAGTGGGGCGAGGCCGCTGGAGTCTGAGCTTCAGGTGACTAGGGGCCAGTGCAGTCAAGAAGGTCCTGCTGGCAGTCCGGTGGAGACACGAGGGGAGGTCACAGGGAGATAATGATGGTTCTCCTCTGCCTGAGATCACTTCCAGCGATTCCCTTTCTACCAGCAGCATCCAGCTTACGACGTGGCCAGGTCTTCTCTGGAAGGCGGCTCGACAAAGGACCGAGCTTGGAATCCTTTCAATCTGGACAACAAAAGAGCTGCTTCCAGAGCGTGCACCCTCCCCCCTCCCTGTCTCTGTCCTGTCTGCTGCAGATCAGGTCACCACTTAGAACCACACAGCCGGCTGGGAGTGTGTGTCGGTGGGGGACAAGGG
>PISW01011153.1:0-43071 GCA_004023785.1 Mungos mungo | reverse complement strand
AAGTAGTAGACTGACTCTCACGGACCCTGAGAAAGCACATGCATCACATAGTTAACACGTGATTTTTGCAAAGTGCTAGTAGGAAGTTTCATTTAAGTTTTCTTAAGAGTTCCATGATAATAGCTGGTGTTTCTTCACACTAGACTAAGAAACTGGAGAATTAATGAGCTTGTCCCAAATCACATACCAGCAAAACCTCGAGCAGCTAGGAGACAGAGTTAGTAATACGGAAGTGTATCTTGGTTAAACATGAGGCCTGTAGCTAAGATCAGGCCGTCCTGTTCAGTCACAGATGTCGAGAAAAAAAGGGTAGGGCCAATTTTTAGCCCATCAGAGTTTCCAGGACCAGTATCAGCCCACTCCGGTGACAGGGCCCAGATGCGACCCAGCCAGCACACTGCCATCAGCACTCCTCAGGCCGGGGGGCGGGGGCAGGGCACCCTGATTAAACATAGCAAAGAACGGAGCTGGCTGTACCGTTATTCTCCCTCCATTCAACAACTGACATCAATGTGTCTCAAGCAATATAAAATATGTCCTGCTCTGAAAATGAATTTGGACTTCTAGAGTTAAAACAAAAGAGCAATAAGCAAAGTTCTGGGCCTCAGAGAATTCTCTCCTCCCCCCATCCATCCTCATTCATTCCTTCATTTATTCAGATAGACAGCATCCAGACACACGTGGCAGAGATTACCACTGTGTCGAGTTAAAAATTTAGGCTTTGAAGTCAGCAGAACCCTGCATACTGGCTTGTGTGACCTTGGGCCTTCTCTGACCTTCAGTCTCCTCATTAGTAAATGGGGATAACGGGTACCTATCCTATAGGTTCTGTGAGGATTAAGAGAGGAAATACACGTATATGGTTATTAGCCTAGGGATCTAAGAAACTGATAGACTGTGATCAGATCGCTCTTTAAGAAGGCAAAAAAATACTGCTTCAAATATTGTCATGTTAATAGTGATGTGCTGACGTATTTAATGGTTGCTGTTTTGTTTTATCCCTACTAATGCTGCATAGTTTTACTATGTCAACATTCAAGGTCCTAGAGAATGAAAGGCACATGTACACAAAGAACCTACAACCTCAGGAGGACATTAGGCATCATCATGCTTTCAGAAGTTAACCAACTGAGATCAGAAAAAGACTCTTCCCACTAGCAGGCTCTCTCATTTTCTTCCCAATATCCTAGTTTTTATATGGTACAAAACAGACGATACAGAATACCTGAGAATAAGCAATCTTACTACATCACAGTTAATATCAGAGTGTTTTCTATCATGGTAATGTCATATTGTTTGCTATTTTGCTATTTCTCTAATCAACTACAATAGATACAAAAGATCTAAATAACTGAGACAAATATTCAGTTCAGCAACACCCATAGCTAATACACTGGTCTCAAATTAAGTGTAAACATGGCCAAATTCTACAGTTCATTAAGTACCTTTAAGGTGGCTGCTATTTTGAAGAAAATCGTACCACTGGTTTCCTTCTGTGTTAGGGGGTGACACAAGATCATCATCTTCATCTTTCAAGTACTAGGAATACAGAATTAAAGTTTTAAATGTTGTAAACCAAAGAAGTAGGCTTCAAAAACTTTATGCAGTTAACATTATTCTATTTTTTAAAATGTTTGTTTATTTTTGAAAGAGACACAGAGCACAAGCAGGGGAAGGGCAGAGACAAAGGGAGACAGAATCTGAAGGAGGCTCCAGGCTCTGAGCTATCAGCACAGAGTCCAACACGGGGCTAGAACCCACAAACCCCAAGATCATAACCCGAGCAGAAGTCAGACACTTAACCAACAGCCACACAGGCACACCTTGACATTATTCTATTTAATGAGTGGTTCCATTTTACTGCCAAGTCCCCTGAAACTGCATTGGTATTATTTTAAGCGAAGACCAAAACCTACTAAATGCCAAGACACTAAACAAACTGAAAACTACTGAAAGATTAGAACACTACAGATGCGGAGACCACAGACTGAGTTTAAATTTTGTGTTCCATTCTCATGAGGTACATTTTAATCGTCTGTACGTGTGTGTGCATGTGTACGTACCACATTAATTTCAGAAGTACCACCTGTCAATCTACCCTAGGCCAGTACCGCACAGGGATGTGTGTGCGATCGGCAGGCCCCTGGAAGGCCCAGAGACACCTTAAGGGTCCGTGAGGCTGATACTGTTTTTACATCAAAATGTTACCTGCCCTTTCAACTGTGTAGACATTTGCACCGATGGGCAAAAGCACAGCTGGGGAAAACCGCTGGCACCAGGAGTCAAGCTGGTGGCTGCGCACCATACCGGTGGTCGCTGTATTCCTTTGTGGCACCAACTGACAGTTTCCATCATTTAATGAAGCTATTAAAATTACTGATTTAGTTAAATCTCAACCCTGGAGTACAGATCTTTTTAGTATTCTATATGACAGAACTGGGAAGTCTACATGAAGCACTTTTGCGGACACGAAAGCACAATAATTACTATAAGGAAAAGCATTTAAGAAACTGTCTCAGTTGTGAATGACGCCAAGCTCTTTGTTGCTGTTAATGGAATTCCATTTTTACTTGAGCGAATGACTGGCAGACAGGCTATGACGATTCATATGTGGGTATTTGGTAGGTACTTTCTTGAAAATAATGTAAGCCTGTCACTTTAAGCAAAATAACTGACAGTATTTATTGCCAATGATAAAATTTAAACATTCATGCAAGAATTAAGATTTTAGAAAATCTGTATCTGCCCTGTGTGTGCCGTAGGACATAACGACCACCTGATGGACTTGGGGCGGATATTCGTAAGATCTGACCTACAGACACTGTGTGGAGAATGGCATCAGCATTTAGAAGATCTGCACAACTCAGTAAACCAGCATTTTCCAAATGACCAATACACGATATTACAAAATCATGCACTGACCAATGAGACACTCAAAGCACAAGACAAGTGGATTTTAATGTATCAGAGTATGAGAAGTTCACTGATGCAATTTCAGATGCCACATTAAAGCGAATCTTTAAGATACTATTTCTTATCAAGACTTGGAAGAATATAAAAAAAAATCCACAATTATCTGGAAAAGCTATTACAATACTCCTCCCTTTCTAACACCTATGTGAGGCCAGATTTTCTTTACATACATTAACCCAAAAACTTATCACTGAAGAACAGCTATGAGAACCTGTTTTCTATAACACCAGACATCAAAGAGACCTGCAAATCTACAAAACAATGCCACTCTTCACTAATTGTTTTGTAAAATATACTTTTCATTGAAAGTACTTGTATTAACATGTAATGGTAAATGGAATTACTGTTAGTTTTATAATATATATATATAGTTTATAATTTTATATTCTGTTTAATTTCTAATACCTGATAATATCTACCATTGATAAACATAATCCATATTAGCAAAAACTCTTTGGGGTCTTCGATAATTATTCAGAATGTAAAAGGTTTATTATAAGACCAGAAAGTTAAAAAATTGCTACTCCTTGGCTACTTTACCATCAGAACAGAGCTGCTAGCTAAGTTGCCATTGTATTATTTTCCAGAAACTCTGGATAATGAAGACAAATACTGATAAAGTTTTAACCTCTGTTTTTAATAATTTTAAAAGTAATAACTAAGTTCAACGAAAAGCCCATACCTGACCAACTTTTTCAACGTTAAAGTATTTTCCTTTTCGATTATAAAGGTCTGGAGCCTAGAAAGAATAAGCATATTTTAACTCTTACACCAACTCACGAAAGAAAAAAAAATTCTTTTTAAAAAAATTGTTAATGTTTACTTATTTTTAAATAGAGACAGGGCACAAACGGGGAAGGGGCAGAGAGAGAGTGAGACACAGAATCTGAAGAAGCTCCAGGCTCTGAGCTGTCAGCACAGAGTCCAATGTGGGGCTTAAACCCATGAACTACAAGGTCATGACCTGAGTCAAAGTCAGATGCTTAACCAACTGAGCCACCAGGCATCCCCCCAAAATTCTTAAACTTAACCAAAACCCTAAGTTTTTAAGAGAGCTGTTAGAGGCAGTTATTCTTTTCTTTTACAGATTGTACAACACACAACAAAAGTTGAATTTATAGGCTCTAAAATGAGTACTGCCATTAACTAGTTCAATAGTTCATAAAGAGCACAACTGCTAAGAATGTCAGTTAACCTGGATTAAATGTGATTACTTCACTATTATCCATGTTTATTGCAATTATTTTTTAAAACTTTATAGAAATACCAATTTCCTACCTCATTGAAATGTTCAGTAAGAAATTCAGCAACAAATGTGATATCTTTTTGAGTCATCTATCAAAAGCAAAAAGGAACAAAAAGAAAAACAAGTCAAGATAAAAGAAAGCTTCCCAATATCTTGTATTATGGAATGTAATATCTACTAAAAGCCACGGTACAAAGAGGCAAAGTTCCTTCAAAGAAATATCAATATAAATCCAAAAGTTATGCAACTGTGAGAATATGAAATCTTGAGACTCTTAGAAGCATGTCATTAAACATTTAAACCCATTTTCCAATCAGCTAACCCAACAGCTACAGAATTCTTATGGCCTAAAGTTGTTTATTATTTTAGTAATACTAAGTAAATACTTAGTATTTACTAGTTAGTGACTTACTATCAAGCTAAGACTGCGTGTGCGCGGGGCCCCTGCTTTGGGAGAGGAGACTGTGGCCCAGATAAGGAACCTCAACCAGAGCTAAGAGCTGTGGCTCAACAGTGATGCTTTGGGGTTGGCCTCTGCTTCTTACAGTGACCCCCGCCTGCATCCCTAACCTCAAAATTACACACTGAGGGCCCCCCAACAATTAACACACCTTATCTCCTGAAATAAAGGTAGGAGTGATGTCGGAGAAATAGCTAATGTGATCTGCAAGGCCAGTCTTCCGCAGCATCAAAGATCTACTACTTGTCAGAGTGTCAGAACGGCAACCCTGCATTCGTCCAGTCTGCTGAGGCTAATTTTAATGCTCTCTGTTTTTTCAGGCCCCATATGACCTAATCCACCTGAATTGGAGCTTGGACAGGGGTGAGGATGAGTGAGCCACAGAGATCAGGCGGGAATTTTACACTAGTCTGAAAGGTGTTACCTAAAGGAAATTCCATTGTCACCAGTCACAATCCTTATAAACTACTGTTTACCAGACATCAACATGGGTACTAATATTTAAAGTACTAGAGTTCCAAGGAAAATGAAAATGCATTCAAGACTTATGGAAGTTAAAGAATATTAGCATCCTTATATGATACAGACTATAAAATTTTATATAAACATGAAAACTATACAATAGATAGCCATGGTTAAAGGTATTTTGTGAGATGAAAAATAAAACAAATTTCTTTAAAACAAAAAACAAAAAGGCTTACTAAGATATACTTAGCATCTATGGCCTCACATCTCGTACACTAGCGGCCAGGTAAGAACACCAGGAAGACCAGCAGAGCTGAGCCGGACCAGAACAACGTTAACACGCTGGAAGGCGCGCCCCTAAGTACCTTATTCAGTTCCGGAAGCACGTGGTCTTCTGTCATTCTCAGCATTGCTGGGAATATAAATGAAACAACTTGCTTTAAAGGAAAACTACAGACATAATTATAGATACATTTCAAAGACGACATGTGTTTCACGGGACTAAATCTTCAGTATTCAACAAAGAAAATCACCAAGGAAAACTTATTTTTCGTCTAAAAACTAATGCGTGAAGAACTTAAATTTGATTTATATTTTCCAGTTTAAAACGGCTGGTGTAATGATCCTAAACTATTATTTTTTATTTTCTCCTTCAACTCAACCCACTGCCACCTCAGACAGGCCAATCTGACTGCTGCCTAGGGTGAAGACCGTGTGCAGGACTCCCCTTCTAACATGAGATTTCTTCTCTTAAATCTGCAAGCTAATTCTTGCCCCCAAAAGCCTTCAAATACCCAACAAGCGTGGGTACTCTGTTTCCCTTGGGTTTTGTTACACGGAAATATTTGCACGAAGACTTATGTGCATACACATACACTTACATATACATATATTTATATACTTTCTTTAGTATCTGTGGCGGATTCATTTTGTCCTTTCAGGGGGCTGTGTTTTTGTATTACGTCCACCTAAGTTAAGGAGTATGCCGCATGTGTTTTTACAAAGGGTTTGAATATCCCTCTTAATTGTGTTTCATCAGGAATAAGCACACTGGGTGTGATTCTGCAAATACAAATTATCTGACAAACTGTTCTCAATTACTTCAAACTTCTAAATTTGCTATAATCTAGCTCTTCTCATTCATTCATTTACCCATCCAGAAATTACTATAGGTGCCAGGGAGATAGCAGGATGAGAGAGGCTCCTGGCTTTGTGGAGCTTACAGTTTACAAAAGAGCAAACCAAGGACGTACAACCAAATAGCAGAGCCGAGATTATAAGCAAGTCTCTGGGGCGTCTAGATGGCTCAGTTGGGTGGGCATCCGACTTTGGCTCAGATCATGATCTCGCGGTTTGTCAGGTTGAGCCCCACATCGGGCCCTGTGCTGACAGCTCAGAGCCTAGAGCCTGCTACAGACTCCAGGTCTCCCTCTCTCTCTGCCCCTCCCCTGCTCATGCTCTCTCTCTGCCCCCATCCCACTTGTGCTCTCAGAAAATAAACAAACATTAAAAAAAAAATAAATAAAAGCCCATCTCCAGCTCTCCAGTGCAGTGTGCCTTCCACCAGGCCCTGCTCTAACAGTAAGGACTAAGCCGTGATTCATTTCCCCTCTGATGAGGCTCCTTATCAGAGCTGAGACATGCAACAGGAACACAAACTGCCTAAAGTCCTCCAACAATTATAAGTAAAACCAAACTTCTTCCGTAAAAGAAAATCTAAGATCCCATTCAGTTTTAACATTGTAACTCATTCTAATTAATCTCTGATATATTAGACAGGCTGGCCTGATAAACACTCTGGCTCCCCATTCTGGCTGGCACTGGTACGGTTCTGAGAAAACACGAAGAATTCTAAGCACCTTTTGTAAATGCAATTTATTAGGCTGACAAATACAAGTCTGTTTATAAAATATCAGAATTGACGAGTCAGGCATTTGTTTAAAAGATGAGAGCACATTACAGATAATTTACTTTCTATTTTATTTACCCTTTAGAGTTTTAACAAACTGGGATAAATCCCATTTGTAACTCAATTTTGCCCATGTTGGAAGAAAATGTATACTGGATTATTTCAAAGATATTAAGAGGGGTCACAAAAATAGTACAAATGGACCTACATAAAATATACTGTAGAGTAAGCATAAGAACACTTAATGTCAAGTCAATAAACATTGGTTAACTCCCTGCAAATGAAAAGAGACACTGGGGAGATACAAAGAAAGGCTACCAGTGGTCTGCATTCTATTTAGCTAGAGCATTAGTGTCGGATAGAAAGGACAGTGGAATTGTCTGGTTCGGTGCTGTTCAGCATGGTAAGCACTAACAAAGTGTGGCTACTGAGTCCTTCAAATGTGGATAGATCATTAAAGAACTTGAACATATAATTTATTTCAACTAATTTAAAGACCCACAGGGGCCACTGGCTACCATAATGTACAGCACAGATCTAGAAACAGAAGGTCAGGAATAAAACAGGAAATAAGCTACTCCAGGACAGAGGCTAGGTCTTTCCTGCCCCCCCCTTCCTTCCTTGCTTTTAAAAAAGTCTAACTCATAGCAGAGATCCACAAATGTTATTTTAACCTAAGCAGACATTACAAGGTTTAAAAAAAAAAAAGAAAGAAAAGTAAATCAGCAGTGCGCAAGACCATCAAAGCTATACGGTACGTCCGCAGGGGGCTGGCCAGCCGGGTGTGCAGAGGAAATAAGAATGCCCGTGTATTGAAAGCTGGTGACCCAGGAAGAGTAGAAGACGGTTCATTTATACTGTTCTCTCCACGCTTACAGTCAGCGGAAATTTTACTAGAATAACTTAAATATTCTAAATTGATACTCCCACAATTTTTAAAGTGTTAAAGTAGTAAGAATGTTTCATTCAATTAACTTACCCACATAAAGCCAGCGGAAAAAAGCTTTGAAGTTTTTCATACTACTATCTATAACTCTGAAAAGATAAAAATAAAAGAAATCAGAAATAAAATTATTATATAGGGTTCATGTATCACTATTCAGTTGTTGTGGGGTAGAATAATCCTTACCATTCTATTTTATCCTACCTGGAGGGCATTTAAGCCTTTAGAACAGATTTTACAGATCAAATACATACCTAAAAATAAAGCTTCAGGAGAGCAAATCCTGGTTCTTTTCAAAAATAAAGCAAATAGCTCAGATCCTAACTGGTTATAACAGCCTTGCCACAAACTGTGTAATAGTCTTTCCTGGCATTCAGTCAAGTACGAAATCCTTTTCCAACTTTGCAAATACAAGAAAGTCAGAAAAAAACCACTTTCAGCATTATTCTCAGGTAAAAAGAAAAAAAACTCACTGGTCAGTATGAAGAAAAAACTTAAGCAACGCCAACAGAAAACCGTTATTACCTCTGGTATCAGTGGACATTATTTTGGAAGGTGATTTTTTTTAATTTTATGTTTTTTTGTTTTTGTTTTTTTAAATTTATTTTTGAGAGACAGAGAGAGGCAGCTCGAGCAGGGGAGGGTCAGAGAGAGAGGGAGATACAGAATCCGAAGCAGGCTCCAGGCTCCAGGCTCAGAGCTGTCAGCACAGAGCCCAATGCGGGGCTCGAATCCATGAAGGGTGAGATCATGACTTGAGCCGAAGTCGGATGCTTAACTGAGCCACCCAGGCGCCCCTGGAAGGTGATTTTTGATGCTGACAGTAAGTGATCTCAAAAACTGAATTTCCCTGAGCTTTCACACAAATGCGCCCCCCAAATTCCAATGTTTTACGTGGAAGTCATCTTTGTGTTGACCAAAAGACCTCTAAATAAGGACACGGCTATCACTTCTAAAACTCTCTGTAACCTCACATCTATAAGAAAACCGCTCTAAGTAATACCACATTTTTCAGTCCTAAGTCTCAAAGCCCCTTCCAAGCAAGAGGTTCCATAACAGCAGTGAGAGGTGGGTCAGGCCCAGTAACCTCTCTCTGTGCGGTAAGACACTTGATGTCAACAGACCTCGACACTCATGCTACCAAGCGATATAATCAAGTCTCTCCTGTGGCAAAACAAAAAAAGGAAGATGATGAGCGATGTTGAGCATCGCTTCATGTGCCTGTAGGCCATCTGGATGTCCTCTTTGGAGAAGTCTGTTCATGTCTTCTGCCCATTTCTTCATTGGGTTATTTGTTTTGTGGGTGTGATGTTTGGTGAGTTCCTTGTATATTTTAGATACTAGCCCTTTATCTGATATGTCATTTGCAACTATCTTTTCCCATTCTGTCGGCTCCCTATTAGTTTTCTTGATTGTTTCCTTTGCAGTGCAGAAGCTTTTTATCTTGATGAAGTCCCAAGAGTTCAGTTTTGCTTTCATTTCCCTTGCCTTTGGGGATGTGTCAAATAGGAAATTGCTGCGGTAGGAGGTTTTTTCCTACTTTCTCCTCGAGGGTTTTGATGGTTTCCTGTCTCACATTCAGGTCCTTCAGCTATTTGGAGTTAATTTTTGTGTATGGTATAAGAAAGTGGTCTAGTTTCATTCTTCTGCAGGGAAACACAAATCAAAACCACCCTGAGATACCACCTCACGCCAGTCAGAGTGGCTAAAATGAACAAATCAAGAGACTATAGATGCTGGCGAGGGTGTGGAGAGACGGGCACCCTCCTACACTGTTGGTGGGAATGTAAACTGGTACAGCTGCTCTGGAAAGCAGTGTGGAGGTTCCTCAAAAAACCATCCATAGAACTCCCTTATGACCCAGCAATAGCACTGCTGGGGATTTACCCAAGGGATACAGAAGTGCTGATGCACAGGAGCACATGTACCCCAATGTTCATAGCAGCACTGTCAACAATAGCCAAAACATGGAAAAAGCCTAAATGTCTATCACCTGATGAGTGGATCAAGAAGATGTGGTATATATACACAATGGAGTACTACATGGCAATGAGAAAGAATGAAATCTGGCCATTTGTAGGAAAGTGGATGGACCTTGAGGGTGTCATGCTAACGAAATAAGTCAGGCAGAGAAGGACAGATACCATATGTTTGCACTCATAGGTCTAACAGGAGAACAGGAGAAACCTAATGGAGGACCAGAGGGAGGGGAAGAGGGAAAGAGAGTCGGGGAGAGAGAGGGACACAAAACTTGAGAGACTATTGAATACTGAAAATGAACTGAGAGTGGAAGGGGGAGGGGAGAAAAGAGGTGGTGATGATGGAGGAGGGCACTTGTGGGGAAGAGCACTGGGTATTGTATGGAAACCAATTTGACAATAAACTATTTAAAAAAATAAAAAAGAAGGAAGAAAAGTTCCTTTCTGTCTTTTCTGATCAATACTCTGACCCCCACCACCGGCAATCCCTGCTCTGTCACAGGCCGGCATTAAAGTTCTCACTGCCTCAATTTCCCCACCTATCACCTAAAATAATAATGCTACAGTCAACTTTATCCAAGGGATCAAGAAGTTCAATAAACTACCTTTCATTCATATTGAAAAGTGATCACAGAAAGCTTAGTAGTACTTCATATTTACTCTCTGCAAATATGGTGAACCAAAAAATAATCAACACACGGGAAAAACAACGTCACCTTTCCTCTCATTTTGTCTTCTCAGCATAAGGGTCTACAAACTCGGCCTCCTGAACCCTGTGAACATGGTAATGGATTGGTGGGGAGGGATGCATGATAAACTCAGGAAAACAGAGGATGGTAGAAAAGGAATCCATTTCAAGGGCGTCAGTAAGGGCACGTGACTGGTGAGGCTCAGCAGAGGCGGCCACGTTTGAGAGAGTCCACCAGAAAGGAGTGATCTGCCCCAGAGAGTCCCAGGGACACTCAGACCCTGGCCACATCGGGTCTGCCACAAACCAATGGGGTTCCTGCAGAACCCGAAAAGGCCGGAGAGAGTGGAGGTGGCCCCACCTGAGCGTTGGTGCCCACAGCAAGCTCTGCGCTCCCTGTGCCCCTGCGCCCAGGCCTTCCAGGCGGCTTAGAGCACCTCAGGAATAAATAGGAGGAAACCATCGAGAATCAGATACTTGAAGACAGCTCGCAACCAGAGACCAAGGCAAACAGAAAAGTGACCCAGGAAGTGGAGGATCATTTGGAGGACAGCACACTTTTAAAAATATCTAACTAAGGGCCTCAGAGATTTGAGAAGAGCTCATCTACAAAGCAAGAGCATGGCTTTGAAAATGACTGAAGAACTAAGAAAATGTTTGGAAATGGAAAGACGAGGACTGCCATGGTGAAGAATTCAATGCAGGGTAATGGTCACGTAATGGTCACATCCTCTACCACACCCTGACTACTGATTCCAAAGTTCACAGTCTAGACGTCTCTGCCAACTTGAAACCTCTAAATCTCAATGTGAAGCATGCCACTCACCAACAGTCACCTGTCTTCCTAGTGGCCTCCCTCTAGGACTCCAACTTCCATCTCACGAAGACCACTGACCACAGGTTCCGCCACCTCTCGTCCCTGCCTCCTCCTAAACCAGCTTCAATTCAAGGCTCCTCTTAATCATGCTCTGGCTTTAATTCCCTCGCCCCACTGGTGCTTCACTTTAGTCACGGAGCCTAGCGAACCCAAGTGCTCACCTGCTCCGTGCCCGCAGCACCGCCAGCAGCCTCCTCTTTCAGCCGCCGGTTCACCTTCCTGCTGGACAATCGGGTCACGGCTTTTCCTTTATTCCTAAGCCACCTCCCCACCCTTACCTTCAGCAGCGGACAGAACATTCCTATCTCATTAAGACAATCCAGAATCCAGACAACTGGAGTGACTCTCCCCCAGCCCCACGTGCTCACGTACTAGCAGCTGGGTCCCTTTCTGCAGCTGTGGCTCCTGTAATTACGGATAAGCTATGGTTCCGGCCCATTCGCCGACGCACCACACGGCCATCCCTTCCCATACTCTTGCTCCAACGATCCTCTCCTCAATCTGCCATCATCTCGTGTCCCCCTTTGAAGAGAATATGACATCATATATGCTCTAACTCATCCCATCGTAAGACAGGCCTGACAACGGCTCCCAACTACTGGCCACTTCTTAACAGCAAAACCATCAAGAGACATTTGGTGCCAAAGTTTTCTTTGCATCTGCTCTCGTTCTGTATCTGCAGAGGGGCTCAGAGGGAGGCTGGGGGGAGAGTAAAATGCCTCTCTAATTGAGGAGACTCTTGATATTAGCTTGTTTTAATCATGTAAAGATACAATTCTGATAAAAACTTAAAAATCATTTTAAGAAAATCATGACAATTCGCTGGGCTCTTACATATAAAAAAAGGGTATTCTCAGGTCCATGACTCCAGGTACCCCTGCATACTTACTGAAGAAGTTCATTCGCCTTGAGTATGAAAGAACCCACCGCAGTAATCGCATCTAAAAAGAAAGAAGAGAATTAACATCATTTGTGAAGTAAGTGAAGTGTGTTTAATGTATTCCGTGGAACAATAAAATTACCTTCGATTCCTGCAGCATCCAGTCCAAGAGGCTCATATTTTTGCTTCCATGAAGCCATTCCTTTCAGTTCACTCAAATGGTATAATAAAGACTCGGAGCCACTATCAAAACGGAGCAGAAATAAATTACTGTCATTACCATCATGAAGGTGGCAGATACCTGCTACCTTGTCTAAACATCTCCAAATTTTCAGAAACAAAAACTGAAAGTAACCTTAACTTTCTCTGAGAAGTATTCAAAATTTCTCAAAATTTTCTCTAAGAAAGCAACAGAATCTTTTGCTCATCGTGACTAGGATGATTACATGACCACAAGATTAAATTTTGCAAGATCAAATTATGTTCCACAGTTAGCCCTGGCACTTTGAAGACCGTCACGTGGCCATCTTATTCACCCAAAGGCTTTGAGTGTAACATTCAACAAATACTTACTAAGCTCCGACTTCAGGTCAGGCACTGTGCTACGTGCTAGGGACATAACAGTCCACAAAACCTGCTGGCACTGACAGTCGCAGGGGGCGGACAGCTACAGCCACAGACAGTGCGTCACTCCAACTACCATAAATGCCTGGGAGGAAATGTACACTGATGCAGGAGTAACGGAATAACCTAACTTGGGGAATCAGGAAAGGCTTCTCAGAAAAAGTGGTATCTGAGCTGAGATCTAAAGAGTGCGAGTGAAGAACTGGGTGGGGGGGTCCCAGAAGGCAAGACAGATGCACAGAAACCCTGGGTAGGAAGAAAAAAATGTCCAGTTTGAGAAGGTCACCAGTGTGCATGAAGCAGAGGCAGGTGTGTGAAAGGCCAGACAAAGGTCGAGGTCCAAGAACAACAGGAGGGCACTGGAAGTTTTAAGTAAGAGTAACGTGATCAGATCCGCTGTGGGGAATCCATTTGAGGGGCACAAATGTCCTTGTGGACTGGAAATCAGGAGAGAGGGCACTGCAGTGATCCAAGGGAGAGGCGATGTAGAAAGGGCTAAGCCCTCAGCATAAAGGATTTATCAAAATTTAAGTCAAACACTGAGCATCCATATGCAGACTGCTTCGCTAAGGGAGCTGAGGACAGAAACAGCACAAGACTCGAAGGTCAGAGACAGAGTCTGATTGTGACACTTAGTAACTTCAGACCAGCCATATGACCATTCTGGGTTTTAGTTTCTTTTTGTGTAAAAGGAAGACAATTATAATCAACACCTTGCCAAAGTGTTAAATGCAAAAACACATTGGTAAACTATAAACTGATAAACAGACATACTTAATTTTACTGCTCAAAAAGGGTATACCCTTTTTCAAAATATACATCCAGGCTGTCAGGCTGAGAGAAAAGCCCGGACAGAGAGCCTAGACTGGTAAAAAGATGTCTGAAAATGAGTTGCAGAATTACCATTATTGATTCATTAAAAACCTTGGGCACTCCAAGATTCCCCTCAAGTGCCAATGCAACAATGTCAGCTAGAAAGGCTCACAATGAAAATGCAAGATGATGAAGGAACACTGACACCACATGCATGTAGGCGCAATACCAAAAATTCGACACCACCTCCATACCTCTGTAAGTGACTTATAACCAACTTTTGTATACTGGAATATGATGACTCTATAGACTGGCCAAGCTTTTTTAAGCCCTAATTAAGAGAAAAAAATATATTTAGCATATAAGATAAGGCATGCTGCCCCCAAAAAATATGTAACATGTGAACACAGCCATTTAAATAAGAAGATACTTTGCACCTTTACTGTCAACTGGTTCATCAGGAGGGTCTGAAGTTCAGCACTACAATGAAGAGAAAAGTATTTTTAGTTTTCTCCATTCAAAATCTGACTGCATCACTTAAAACTTTTAAAATTCCAAAGTAAAAACAACAGTTTTAAACAAAATAAACAAATAAGAAGTAGTCCAACAGAAATTAAGACTTCGTTATACTCACAAAAGGACCGAAAACAGGAAACAATAAAGTCCAGAAACAGACCGAACTATATTTAAGAAGTACTGAATGCTGAAACAGCATTTCAACAAACCCCTAAGGACACAGTGTGATACTCAGTGAATTACACCGGGCGATTACATAAACCTTCAGGAAAGAAGTCAGTCCTCCACAGCACAGAACCAAATAAATCACATCTGGAGCATGTGAATAGAATGGAATACACACCACAGAGAAACTCTAGAAGAAAATACAGTTCAATCTCTGAATAGTCTTAAGATGGAACAGGTCTTTCCAAGAATAACATGAAGGCAGATACTACAAAGGAAAAGACCGATCTGACTGTATAAAATTAAAATGTTTTTGTACATTTAGAAATACAATAGACTCAGAAAATGATTATATTTACATAAAAAATGCATGGAAAACTCTAAAAAGATATATACTATTTTTTACTCTTATGCACCAGAATTTTTTTTTACAATGAATATGAATTACTTTTAAAATACAAAACAGAAAAAGCAAGGGCAACCAGTGAGTGTACTACCTTGCTTTCCCCCACAACAGCAAGTGCATGAATTCATCTTGCACCGAAGTGGTTGTGCTCTTCTCCTAGACAAAACGGATAAAATAATGACATGCATTTTGAAAATTATAAGCTTATGTAGGATTCAGAACTAAAATAACAGGAGCAGGACTCCCTTCCTTCAAATCCATATATCCATATTTAAACTGCATGAACTATCAGTTACTGGAAAGTAGCCAGTCAGCTCTTCCCCCACCGGCCCTGACTCCCCCGGCTGCACCCCTCCACAGCCCACCCCCACCTACACTGCACCAGTGGGAGGAGCCTGTCCTCCGGGAAAGCAGTGTGAGGTTAGACAGAGCCACTGAGCCATGTGAAATCCTGACCTCCGCCTCTTCCCAATCAGACCAGTTTCCCCAGGCATCTCAGAAAGTAAACAAGGACATCACGCACTTTCACTCCTTCAGGGGAAAACGTCACGAACGTTACCTGCACAAACTTGGTGAGACGAGAATCCATCTGCATCAGTATTTCTTCCCACGCTTCACACATACATGTTAGTGACAAATTTATATACTATTAACAAGAAGAAAAAAATATTAAAATGGTAAAAAAAAATATGTAAATCAATGTGCTAATATATGCCTTTTAATCTCAACTATCTCAAAGAAATCCAGAATTTACTTTCAATTATTTTTAACTCAGCCTGAGAAAGAGAAGACCACAGCTAATGCTTAATAATCACTTACCCATCAAACATTCTGAAATTAAGTTTTTATCTGGTAAAACAGACATCCTCCAGCTTTTTATGTATGTTTCATGTACACTAACTGTCAAAATGCTGGTTTAGTCAGTGATCCAATTTTCAAACGGAATCCTTAAAAAGACACTGATCTCCAGAAATCTTTGACATCAAGCCAGTCAGTGACTGGGTCAGACTGAAAAAGAGGTATGACTGTTGTAGCTCCCCTGCACAGACACGGAGTCCACCTCTAGCCATCTGGGCTGGTCTTGTGTCTTGTGGTGACCAACCAACAGCAAAAGGGACCAAGTCCAAGGCCTCAAAAGGTTTCGCACATGTCCACTTGCACTCGACACCCCTGCTGAGGCCACCGCGTCCCGAACAAGCCTGGGGGAGTCTGCTGGAGATGACGAACATGGAGCCGTCATGACTAAGCGACACTGAGACCTGCCAGCTGACCAGGGAGGCGTGAGCAGGCCCCGCTGAGGTGAGCGTACCCGGTCCAGGCCGACAGAACCTCTGGCGGAGCCCAGCCCCGACTGCCGACTAAGACAGTGACCTACAGTATCACAAGCTAAGTTGGGGCGGGCTTATTATGCACAAAAAGCAAACTGATAGGATGGCTGTTTTCCATAATACTTTATTTGCAATAAAACTTTTAAAATTCCAAAATGTTATTTCACTCACAAAAAGGTTTTTAGAAGATTTTTAAAAATTTTTTATATTTATTTGTTCTTGACACAGAGAGAAAGAGAATGCAGGAGAGCGTAAGAGAGATAAGGAGACACAGAATCCGAAGCAGGCTCCAGGCTCTGAAAAGTCACCACAGAGCCTGACGCGGGGCTCAAACCCATGAACCGCAAGATCATGACCTGAGCCGAAGCCGGATGCTTAATCAACTGCACCACCCAGGCACCCCTTTAAAAGACTTAAACTACTTTTTTATTTTCTTCTGGAGAAAAAAAATAGGGTGGGAAGAGATTTTCAATTAAATCCTTTTTTCTTGCTTTAAGGGATATTATTAGATTATCAACTAGACATGTTTACACCACAGATAGTTAGCTTTACAAAATAAAATCTGTTTTATTTATAGACTGTTAAAAACTTACAGTAAATATTCACATAAAATGAGATATAAATAAATACCTGTAAAAGAGCTGAAATGTGCGTAAACTTTCTAGCCATCCGAGTCACTTCAGGTAAGAAGGAGTACAACAGATTGGTTTCAAGCTGTAAAATCAAAACAAAGTGAGTTATAATCACTCACACTTCTTTTAAAAATAGAAAAAAGTCCCTCCCAATTAAAAAAAAAATTTACAGTTTAGAAGAGTCGAGGTCCAACTTATCAGAAAGACGATGACTGAATTCCGCTCCCTGGGGGCCTAAGACTTTGAAGACTAACAGAACAGAACCTTAGGATTTTCTATCTGCCATGTTTCCCCGAGCACAGATCACCCTCTCTAGGTCAGCAATCCCCTCTCCATAAAGATAATAATCTATTTCATAACACTATTATGAGAAATTAAAAAATGATAACAAATACATGTAAAAAGATTTTTAAAAACTTTATGTCCCTGATAAACACATAACAACTCTCTATTGCAATGGTACAAGAATGTTCTCTCAATAAAGCTGTTTTTTAAAAGAATTTCCATCACAAACTTCACAGAAATAGTGAATCATCTTACTAGAGCACCAAATGCAATCCTAGAAGTCACATTTTCCCAGAACTGTAAGAGGAAGAGCACATGTGAACCGCTGTCCCGGGGCCTCAGGAAGTCAAGAGCTCCGGGACGCTCTGACAGGACAACAGATACCGGGAAGCGTCGTGCACAGTGCGCTCCGCATCACTTTGTTCTACGTCCGTTTGGGAATTCATGCATCCTTGGCCACGCGGCTGGGTGATTTGGTATAAAAATCTAGGGAAGGGGCGTCTGGCTGGCTCGTTTGGTGGAACGTGCGACTCTTGATCTCAGGATTGTGAGATCGAGCTTCACACTAGGTGTAGAGATTACTCAAAAAAAAAAAAAAAAGAAAATCTAGGGAAGATTTTCTTAAAGGCAAGGCTGCCATCTAAATATAAATACTCTACAGGAGCACACACAGCCTCCACAATCCACAACACAAACAGCATACAACATATAGAAGGTTTTTGCCAACATTAAATCTTACACGAGAGGAAATGTGTTGGTTAAGAGCACCGACTCTGGAGCCGGACTGACCAGTGTCACTTCCTAAATGCGTGACACCGAGCAAGTTCTGCAGTTTCTCTGTGTGCTCGTTTTCTTATCTATGATTGAACCCACCTATCAAGTTGCAGTGAGGATTCAAAAGGACCACACTGAATCACTCAATACTTGGCACCTATTAACCTATTAAACACTTAATAAATATTAGCTATCATCATTATTAGGATTAGAGTCCTAAGAACACATTCAGTACAAAGATAAACTGGTTTAGCAACCAATTAATATGGTCGTTAATAAACCATCGAAACACTGTTTCCATGAAAACTAAACTGTCACAGGAGTAACAGCGTTCACTAGAGTAAGATTCTAAATATGTTAGAGGCGCCAAGGTGTTGTGTTTCTTTGCTTTGTTTTAACAACCATTAGAATCCCAAGATGAGGATGATGGAAACCTGTCAAAACCCTAAGAGTCTGTGCTGAGGGTCTGCCGCCGCCAGGCTGCCCCACTCACCTGGAAGTACGAGACCTCGGAGGCGCCGGCTGCAGAAACCTCTGTGACCACGGACAGCGACTTCAGGTCACTGGATAAACACAATGCAAGACAGGTACCGACGATCTGGAAACCAGTCCAATACCCCACTCTACTTAGTATTATTGCTAATATTTCTGCATCTGCTTGCAATGCAGGAAACAAAAATCCACCGAGCTCTGAAAAGCAGAAACACACGTGCCCGGCTCCTCCCGCTCGCATGGGAGACGGAGGTGCGTGTCCACCTTGTCCTCAAGGAGACACGCATGCACACACCCCTCCATCAAGGTCCCAAATCAAGTGCTGGAGAGCCAACAATGTTTTCTACCCCTCTCAGGACGGGAAAGAATAGGACGGGAAAGCTATGGAGAAGACCGAGCCTTAGCAACCACGGCAGACCCGGTGCGAGCAGAAGACGGCTTCTGTGACATCCTCACACCCTGATCACAAAGCATAACCCCCTTCACCCCCGCCCCAGACTACAGGCCACAAAAACATCCAATCATCATCAAGTGTGTCCTGCCAATCTTTTTGTTACGAAAAACTTGATTAATTCCGCTAACAGTCCCTGATTTTCATAGATACCGTATCACTATTTTATCTTAGTAAAAAAACTATCATCTTAATGTTTAAAAATGAAGAATTCCAGTAACTGAAACTGAGGGGGGAAAAAATGCTAGTGTCTCATTCTTTCTCCATAAATCAGATGGCTGGTGTATTCTAGGTGGTGTATTCTGAGAAATGATATAGAAAATTTTAGAGGAAAACTTACCCCTGTGACTCGAGCGATCTTGAACATTCCATACGCATAAAGCTCAATAAATCCAGAGCTTCCTCCAAGGACAAGAATATTCAGCCTAATGAAAAGTAATGCAACAAGCTGAGGACAACAGAGAAGACCGAGTTCTGAAACTGAGACAGAAATTGTTCTTGCTGTCAAATAACGTGCAAGCTGAGGCTGCCCTACGGGGGAACTGAAACACAGAATTCACCAATACTCAATATTCAACCACAGTGGGCTACTCCTTTTCTCAAAGGAACATAGATTTGTTCTAGTCTAAGAAACATCAGTTTATAGTAAAATAAAAATATAGTATTTTCACAACCACTATTTATTCTCAATCACAACACGATCCTTCCCAATACAAAGTGCCATCAGCTGGATCATGGATCATGGCTCTGATGCCAAATGTATATTAAAAGGGCTTAAAACTTTTGGAATATTTAAACTCAAATTTTAGAAACTGTAGTAACTTCTACCCTCCTTTACTTATTAATATAAATAAAGGTACATTATAGCATTATTACACTTGACACAATCAAAGACCGTACAAAAACAGGTAAACAATACTAATGGCCGTGTACTGTTCAGAGGTTTGTCAGCAATGAAACACCAAGGAAAGGAACTGCCCTTGAAAGTCTAAACTCTGCCTCAGGTAGCATCTTAAAGTCTTCAGACTTGTCCTTAAAGATATTTGCAAGATTTACCTGACGTCTCCCAAAAGCTTAATAATTTCATCAGAATTTTCTTCACTAAAATATAAAAAGAAATTAGGTTACCTTTCAACTACATCTTTCAACAAAAGATGATCTTACTTGAAAACAAAATGGGCATAGCTTACCTAAATATTTTTGAGGTGTTGCTGTAACTAGAGAAAAAGAGAGACTGGTGTGAAAAATAGTAGAAATGTATTTTTTAAAACACATAAGAAAATTATCACAGTATTAAAAATAAAGGAAAGAGAAATCTGCATTGAAATTAAACTTTGATACTTACTTTTTTGGCAGTGTAGGTAGTTTAGGTAAGAGTAGATTTGATTCATCTTCAGCATTATAAAAGGATGTTAGAACACTGAAAAGCAAAGCAAAGAGGCATTACAAAAATACCAAAGATTTTACTTGGCCTTCCATTAAAAAATAGTATTTTTGAAAGAAATACTCAGTTTTATATATTACACATTACCAAGTAAACAGATGCCACACATATTTCACTACTGTAAAATAGTCATTATGGCAATCACAAACAAGAAACAGAAAAACAGGAAATTCTTCATTTACAAGGGGCTTTATTTCTGCTCCACCCCCCAAAAAACAAAACAAAAACACCTAGCTACTTTATACTTAGAGGAACAAATAGTAATAAACAATTTTCTCTATTACAATTCTCAGTATTAGATACTAAGATTTTATGAGTTTTTAACTCTCAGCTAAGAACGAACACTGAACATATGAGTAGCAAGAATAACTGTAGAGAACACCATAGCTATTGTATCATTTAACTGCGGGTTCAGTGGCTTACATACATCTGGGGAACTGACAACCAGGCACGTATATGAGATGATACCATGTATTTTGAAATACAGTAAAATCTTGGGTTGAGAGTAACTTGTTCAATGAGTGTTCAGCAAGATGAGCCAATATGACTAATAAATTTTAACTTGTTAAACAAGAGAGGTCTTGCAATACAAGCAGGAGCTGATGCCAAATGTCACATGATCACAACTGAGCCAATGGTTCTTGAAATTCACCTTGATATACGAGTGCTTTAGATTACAAGCATGTTTCTGGAACGAATTATGCTTGCAAACCAGGGATTTAGTATAGTCTTATTTATTCCCTCTTCTGAATTCTACCTCCACACAAGGCTGGTAATAAATGCCAGAAAAGGTGAAAAAAGTGGTGGCTTGGCAAACATTTTTTCCACTTTCACACAAACTAGGTGCCCTTTGAGACCCTGGAATCTCCATGTCATATTTCTAAAGTATTAGTAGAAAGAATGTTAGGGATACCCTTAGGTACCTGGAATGTCACAGACTCTGCTCCTCTAAGAATCTATATAGTCACATGACCATTTGCTTACCCTGCATTATTTGATGATGGGCAGCAAATATCTATTATTTGCTGTATTCACTTTTTTATCTATAGTGAATTTCAAACACCAGGCTAGATCCTTGTTATCCAATTCTTCATAGACTTGCCCTTAATCTGATATTAACTTAAAACTTAATTAGAAAGAAAAAGTTATTAAAAAAAATTATTGTATTTCCTCAAAAAAAAAAAACATTTTATTTTCAGTATTAGCTAAACCCACTTATCCTTTGCACCACCTTTACTGCAAGCCTGGTATATTACTTGATTGCAGACTAAGGTATAAAGCTATTTTCTCGAAGCAAGGAAACTATCAGACCACAAATACAGAAAGAACTCCTTCAGCATCAGAACGGAGGGCTCAAGTTTGCACTTTTTGTACTCAGGATATTTACTAAGATGCAAAAAAACCAAGCTCTGCCTGCCAGAAATAGATGGTGAAAAGGAAAAGAGAACTGCAATTTGCCAATGAATAATTTTAATTTCTATTACTTGAAAGTAAAATCACTGATAAAAGCTACTAAAAATAAAAAAGCAAAGAAAAATCTTAGCCATTTAGGCACTGTTGCTCCAATAAAGAAAACATATTTTTAGAAGAAAAAAAAATCTAACAAAGCATTAAAAAAGGTCATCTTGACAAACTTCAAACCCAACGTTAAATGCAACATGTCCATGGTCAACACCCAGACACTTCAGTTTCCATGGTAACAACCGGGCACCGCCCGACTGCCCTGCCATCACTATGGGGGTTCTCTGTGTGCGACTCCACCTGCTTTCTGCAGTCACTTCCATCCAATGCATACAAGACACCGGAGCCTCCACAGAAAAAGAGTGCAAGCTTTCGGGTTTTTCTACGTCACACAGAACAATCTTCTTGGTGTCAGCAAGAGCAAAGGCCAAAACTGGACGAGAAAAAACAATCAGCGTAAATTACGGCAACATTCGAGAAAACCAAAAGGCTATTTCACTTCTTGGCCAGTTTCAAACGCATCATAATCATAGAAATTATTAACATAAAACTCCTTCCTCTAATATTTTAAAAACTGAAAGATATCTTTGCACGCACTTTTGCTGTTATCTAGCCTTATCTGCAAGGGCTCAAACTTTCATGAGCGACCTACTGCTTTCTCGTGTGCTGCACTTAACCTCTTACGCCTCAAAGCCTCCAGACCGGAACCTGTTACCGAGCAGAAGGCACAGAACTGGTCTCAACAGATCACAGGTCACCAAGATGTGCAGGTCTCGGAAACACTAAAAGGGAAGAAGCAATTCCATCTGCTTGGTTCTCAGGTTTTGTTGTGTATTTCCCTTTTGTTTCTAACCCTTCATGAGAAACAAGGCCATCGAATACTGGGGAGTCTTCTTCCTTTCACGGTGGCTGAATTATCTTGTACAATTTCTCCACATAAGTCATTGACACTTTCATAACACGCCAAATTTAGGAATTTCTAAGTAGAGGGCTAGGAGTTTCGCTGTATCCCAAGACCTGCAATTTTGCTGGGAGTGAGGCAATCCAGGTTCCTCTTCTTCAAAACAATTTAAAGCAATCTTGAAATAATCATTACTTAACAAAACCTTTTTTCACTGTCCAAAAACACAAGGCATATTTTCTAATTATTAAAGAAATCTATATATAGATATATATAATGACACATATATAGAGAGATGGATATATACATGTCAACATACACTAACTTTCATGATTTATATTTGAGATTCCGGTGTATTTGGATGAATAGTGCAAGCTCTCATGATGTTACTTATAAAAGCCCTCTAATTCTACACATACTTTTTTTCTTTTTTACAAAAGATAAAACAAGAGCTGAATAAATTGAGTACAGCCAGAAAGAGCTGGGACTTTCTGGGTGCTTTTGCATACTCATTTATACTTACCAAAAAACAAAGGGGGGGGGCAATGTGGAGTGCATATCATTTTATAGAAACAATTCAGCTTTTCTTCTTAAAGCACCGATGGTAACAGATGAACCTTAAGCCGTATAATTTACACCATCTTACTGGACTGACTGTATCTGCAAACCAGCTCCAATAACTACTGTCAATGTAAAACAACACACGGAAGGAGAGTTCAGCTGTCAAACCCACAGCAGCTACAAAATAAAGGGCACCAGGAGAAGGATCGTACAGAAACGGAGGGAATCGAGTCAGAGCTGAGAGCCCTTCAGGTGAGGCAAGCATTCGTGAAGAGAGCCTATTTATGAGCCACACACTTAATGCTAACACACATTTTGGGGAGGAAAGGCCACAGTGGCACTGAACAGACTCGTCAATGGTAGATGAAGGTTGGTCCGTCAGTGCAGGACACGACAGCATAAGGAACAAAACCTAGGTATTTTGTATATCCCATCACATTTCCTTTTAGGAGTTATCTTTGCCAAGAAGTCAGATTTCATTTTAGAGAGGGCTCTGCCAAGAAACAACATAGTAAAATTAACCTCAGTTCTATGAAAACACTTTAAAACATTTCAAAAAACAAAGTTCCCAAACTGAAACTTAGTATACAAAAAGAATGTAACAATAAATTCTTTCTGGAAAAAAGCTTTCTTTACAAAATACTTTTTGTGAATAGTAATGTATTTTGAAATAATCCTATCATTACGTTTGCCATCTGGTCTCCAAGCCAGACAGGTCACTTCTTTTCCTGTATTTTCATTTGGTGGAAAACTCCAAACTCGATGAAAACTTGCAAGTCGATGAAGTAAAACCTAAGACAAAGCAGATACAATGGCAAAAAATAAAAACTCCATTTCCAAAGATGAAATAAACCTAGATCCCTGCTACAAAATCTTTAAACATAATCTCAAGTAGGGACGCCTGGGTGGCTCAGTCAGCTAAGCATCTGACTTTGGCTCAGGTCATGATCTCGTGGTTCCTGGGGCTCTCTGCCTACTTTGGCTCCTCGGTCTCCCTCTCTCTGCCCCTCCCTCACTAGCGTGTGTGCTCGCTCTCTCTCTCTCTCACACACACACACACACACACACACACACGCACTCTCTCTCTCAAAAATAAACATTTAAAAAAACAACCTCAAGCATAATATTTAGCTATCAGAAGAAATTAGAAGGATTTCGAAAGGTCTAAATGAATTTAAGGTAGAGTCATGAGGGCAGGTGAAGATCTAATTTGATCCCGTACTCTACACATTTTCCTATCTTCTAGGTCAACAAAAGACTTACCTTTTAAGAAGGAATGAGGTTGTCCAAGAAGATGATGACAAAAACAGAAACAACACAAAGAGCAACTAGAAAGGTAGCTAAACTTGGAAATCAGACACCTTGGGATTGAATTTCAGCTGTGTCACATACTGGCCATAGAGCTTGGACAGGTCACTTAGTCATTCTAAATTTACACTTTGACTTGTGTAAATTCTCACCATGGAGGGTCCAGATGGTGCCCCAGAGTCCTATGGATTCGAAAATAAGGCTGCCCCAACTCCATCCTTCATCCAACCATTGAAAAGAAGGAAGAAAAGGCCTCAGGACCACAGGTGCCCCTGAAGCCCCTCCCACACCATCTCAGCTCCCCTCTCCCTGCCCTGTCTCACAGAGCCCTTCACTCCGGGCTCAGAGGCCCCCACAGGGAAGCCAGGCCTCTGAAGGAATCCTTCATCCCCTAAACTCCGTGCTCTTTTTGGAGCCCATCTCTGCCATTCCCTACTTCTGAAACACTTCCTTTTGTGCCCCCTGGAGTTCACAATTAGGCATCCTTAAGATCTTCCGTCTTCATTCTCCTCTCTGAAAACATGCTTCTCACCCAAGCACACGGCTTCTCTGCAGGACTCTCAGGTGACAGCCGTTTTGTAACCCGTGTTCCCTGTACTACCCGGCCAGGAGATGAAGCAGGTTTCCTCCTGGAGGCCCCATGCCATTTCTGGAGGACTTTTCTTCTCTAAAATCCTCTAACTTTGAATCAGACCCAGTCATATCATGCCACCTACTATCCCCCTTAACTAGTCATCTAGAGACCCCTAGGCCATTCTCCTCGTTCCTGGGAGATCTGGACTCCTCCCTGCCTCATTCATGGTTCTCAACACTGTTCATCATCATTCACAGAGATTTCAAGAGCTACAATGTCCTGGCTTTTCCGTGCTCAACTGCCTTTCTTCTAATGATGGCGTCTTCAACTCACCTCAGTCACTCCCAACGTCATACTCAAACAACCCTGGTTAAACCAAACCGTGCCTGCACCCACACAGGCCAACAGAAGAGCAGAGATACAACCGCGCTCACTAGGTTCCCTCTCAAACTACAAGACCACTAACCCCCTGTGGCTCTTAATACTGACCAGCAATCTTAGTAAAGTCCCCTAGTCCACTTGCCTTGTCGGGGTTTCATATCCCTTTTTCCCCTAGTCCAGTATTTTCTTCTCCATCCTCACTCCTACACAGCACTCTTTCTTCTTCACTGAGAACATGGAAACACGCGCCCACTATTACATCTACACACCTAATGGCACTCAGGCCCCCTTCCCTCCTAAACTAGGGGCTATGGCTTTACTATCTGAACTCCTCTTCAGGGCAGAGATTTCCGAGGCACAGGGGCAAAGGAGAGAGGCCAGAAGATTTCATGGAGGGCCTTGAGAAAGGAGACAGGGGCACCTGGTGAGAAGTTATTATGAGTCACTACAGTGATGCAGCTCTGCAGACTGCTAAGTGTTCCTTCCAATTTCCAAGCTGGTCTGCACACAACACAACTCTCACCTGGCCAGGCAACTATCAGGAAACCTGCCAAAAGGCCAAAGGAGGAAAGATGGGCAGCTGAAGGTTTCCTTACAAAATGGCTACCAGGGAATTAAAAACTCTTGGGATAAGGGTAGATACAGAGGGTTTAGCTTGATGAACCCTAATGTGCTACAAACCAGAAATGCCAACTTGAGGACACTCAGGGACAGTCCACTCTCTTGCTCAATTTAAAGGTATTTTTAACAGGAGGTAGCTGTCCAACCCATAGTACAGAGCTTGGACAACAGATTCTAGATTTTTAAAGTCGTTCTCCGTAGCAGCAACATGCATGCACATTTGCAGCTACAGTATGACAGTAACTCTTCTTTCTTCTGTTGTTAGTAAACCCTAAGAAAATTTAGGGAAAGGTCTGTCGATCTACGACTATGTCTAGTTCATGAGTGATGCATTATGGGCTTTCAAAAAGCCCATTTAACAAAAAAAAAATGACTCAAAGAGACTCAGGAATGCAGGGCTGTGCGTCAGTACTGTGTGAAAACTGTTGTTTTTGCCATGGAATACGGAATATGAGCACATCAGTGATCTTTCCCTTATACAAGCCCTTATTCTTTCACTTAAGGTTTGCAGCCGCTTGGAAAGGGCGTGGTACACAAGGCGGCCCATCGAGTCCACAGAACTGGAAACTGAGGCTGGGCCAGTCTGCAACGCGCTCGCTGTCGGGTCGGGCTCACTCACCTCGCCCGCCGTGTTGGCCAAAGCGATGAGATCCCGCTTGGGTGACCAGACCAGGAAAATGATCTCCTGCGGCAGCTGCTTCTCTCCCACCACCCGGAAGGATGGGAAACAGGTCGGAAAACGCAACATGGGGGCGGCCCCGCAGTGACACCCCAGTCGGAGGCCGGCAGGGGCCTCTCGCAGCCGCCCCGCCCTCGGCCCTCCCCGGAGAGCTCCGACCCCGGCGGTACCGGCGAGACACCCCTCACCCCGACTTCAGCGGCCCACAGAGCCCAGGGCGCCCTCTCCTCTCCCGCCACCCGCCGCGCGCCCGAACCTCCGCGCTGCCGCGCGCTCTGGGCACTTCCGGCGCCCGGACTTCCTCGCGAGAGGACCAGGCGGCACGGGCGGAGGGCGCGCGGGCGCGCCCCCGAGGCCGCACGCCTGCTCCTAGGTGAGGCGTGGTCACACGTGTGCGCGCGCCCGCCGTCCGGTCAGTTTTCCCCGAAATTCGCAGCTTGGCTTGGACGCGCAGGCACAGGTTTGGGAGTGAGGCCTCAGAGACTGCAGGGATAAGAAAAGGAACGCAAACTTTTGGTCCTGATCAGCTGGAGCCTTCCCTGCCAGCCTCTAAACGGGGAGTTGTCAGTCTCAGAATCACCTGGAAAGATATATTAACCCCGCCCCGTCAGCACCCCAGACCAATTAAAAGAGAATTGATACGGAATGCGACCCAATATTTATTAAAATTGGTGAGCCCCATTTGCAGCTAAGGTGGCAGGGCCCAGCTCCAAAACCTGTGAGTAGGCAAATATCCTGATTATCCCATTAAGATTCAACAATTTTTTGGTGGTAGTAGTAAATGAGGGCTGCGGCCTCAGAGCTGAGGGTCTACCAGGAGAAAGAATTGGCTACACAAACTCATGGGCCACGGGCTCTGCCCTGAAAGGCTTCCGGGTCCTCTTGGCCAACATGTAAGATGCTGCTTTGTGCAGGACAAATTTAAAGGTCAGCATGTTCAAAAAGTTCACACAAGTTAGGACCCTGGTGAAGAGAACGTGATCATCCGGTGATTCTTGAAATCAAACTCTCTGGTAGAAAATCATCTACCATTCACTTCTTTCACTTGCTCAAAGGAGAGAGAAGGTAGAAATCTTCAACTTTAACGAGCCCTGTCTTCCCGCCTGCTGTCTGGATACAGCCCCTGGGAAGTAACAGAGGTAGACTAATTCATTCAGCAACACAGATTCGAGGCACTATTTTGTGGCACTGTTTTTTGTTTTGTTTTAATTTTTTTTAACATTTATTATTTATTTTTGAGAGAGAGAGATCATGAGCAGGGGAGGGGCAGAGAGAAAGGGACACACAGAATCGGAAGCAGGCTCCAGGCTCTGAGCCAGCTGCCAGCACAGAACCTGAGGGGGGGCTCGAACCCACAAACTGTGAGATCATGACCTAAGCTGAAGACGGATGTTCAACCAACTGAGCCACCCAGATGCCCTTGTGGCACTCTTAATTCGTATCTGATGCTTACCCTGCCCCTTCTCAGAGGTAGGCTTTTTCCCTTGCCTTTGCTGGGAACAGTTTAGCATGCCTCCCAAATTCTTCTGGAGGTGACATTTTTAACATGGACTTGCCTTTGTTATTCATGAAATGCATTTTCGGATGTTAATGTTCTGGGATGGCAGTGATGGATAATCTGGATGCTGGGGGGGGGGGTGGAGGCCGAGCAATATCTATCCACTTAACATTCTTAAAATTGAATGCCTGTTTTCCTAAAATTGAAGTTATCCTGAAAACACATGAAAAGGACTGTCGATGGAGTGGACACTCAGTGCTAGCAAACAGAGAATAGCTACCTGCACACTGTGAAGCATGCACGGAGAACTTCCCAGAAGGCATTAGAGCACAGGAAATGGTGTAGGTGTGGAGTTCCAGATGTGGCCATAGCATGTCATGTGTACTGGTGGGAGTGGGGGGCACTGGGCATCAAAGTAGCCACAGGACAAAGTAGCCACTAACAGAGTTTCCAGTGGCCTTTTTCTCACTGTCCCATAAAGGAGATTTGGGTCCCAGCGACTCCTTTTCTTTGCCTTCCCCATTCTCTAAGGAAAACACTGCTTTGGCCACTTGTGCTTCTTTGGCACAGAATCAACAGGAAAAATGTCCTGGTGCTTTTTAAGGAGATAGAAATGTACGGGGTGGGGTGGGGGAAGTGTGTGTGAGAGGGAAATGTAAAATACTCTAAGAAGAATTTTCATGCTCTGTACATCCTCTTCCTAGTGCTTGGGGGGTGGGGGGGGGATCTAAGAACTAGGTTTTTAGAGTTAACATTTTGGTAGCTGGTCTATTTGACCACTGCACCCCTCTGGCTCACTTATGCTGATGACATCTTTCCACGTGTTGTGATGGTATAGTATAGGGTTGAATTTTGAAGGGCCAGGCAGCTGCCAAGGGATTTGGCTACAAAAAAGTGACTCAAAGTAGCACAAGTAATAACTAGAAAGTATTGGTTCATATAAATTACAAGTCCAGAAGTAGGGCCAGCTTCAGGGCAGGCTAGATCCAGCAACTTGGTGCCCCGGGGCCCAAGCTCAGGGTGTACATCATTAGGCTGGCTCCCACCGTGGTCACTGCAAAGCCACCAACAGCAGCTGCGTCTACATGCTGCTGCATTTGGACTGAAGCCCTGAGCTTCGCTGAGGTTAGACCAACGCCTATCACAGGCGTTTCTGAGATCAGTCTCGGGTAAGGGGTAGGGAATATGCCCAAGTCTTCCCCAAGAGCTGGAGAGGATGACAGTCAACTCTCACCAAACCCCATGGCAGGCACACAACAGGGAGGTGGGAAAGATGCCTGCACGGTGGTCAACAGCGTTCAATATGACAAGCACAGATACGCAAAGGATGGTTTTAAGTATGAAAGGCATTTGGGAGATGGTCCATCCTGGCAGAGAAGTCTGCATTGTACCAATTATTTGTGGCGTTTTCTTTGTCTCGACGAAAGAAATTCAGAGACTGCCTCGTGATTCCCATCTGGAGAAAGAAGTATGTTTGGATATGCATAGGAATTTATCCTAAGACCATCGATTTGGTCATTAAGTATATTTATCTTAGGGTTATTTACAAGAGTGAAAAAATATAAACAACTTAGATGTCCAACCATAAGAGACTGATTTTAAAAAATACACTATATCCATACTGAAAAATAATAGTATTGTTGTAAGTATAAGCTGATGTTCAGATGTTTATGAAAAAGAGGATTACAAAGTAGTATGTATTTCCAACTCCCATTTTCGTGGGGGAAACGCTAGAGTGCTTCTGTCTGTGTAGCTATTTATACAAAAATCCATCTTTGGAAGACCAGACACAGAAGTTGTGGCAGCGGTTACCTCTGGGTGGTAGGAGGGCAGAGGCTTCTTGTCAATTTCTTTGATTTTTCCCTGGCTCCAGAATTCATTGTAAAGCTAACAGGCAGGCCCTTTGTCTCTTTGTCCTCGTCAAGCATATAAAATGTTCAGTCTGATTTGCCAGGTTTCTCCTACTCCTCCCCCTTATATTCCCAGGTGAAGAAACCGGCCCGTCCACGCAGGCTCAGTCTTCGCAGAGCCCACCGGCTGCGGTGCTTGCAGTCTGCGGTGGGAGGAAGTATCTAAATGGTGTGCGAATCAAATCTCGTGACTGTCCAGCTAACGGGATGAACCTCCCCCCTCAGAGCTCTCAGATCTGCTTGCTCACTTTGGGTGCTTTTTCTCCTCCATCTTGCTGAGTTAACATTTATACTGGGTCGCCCGAAATCAAATTGTAGAGATCTTATCTTCAGTTTATTGCAATGACCTTCTTAGCTGACCCTCGAGTAATTTAACCCGTGTCCTAATGTTCCAATTAAAATCACATCAAATGGGTGAGATTGGGTTTTCTTTGCATGTTGTGCAAGCTTTCCTTACCTGGGCAGCTCGAAGCGGCTTAGCGTCTGACTTGTGTAGCGCAGTCAGGGTTCTGAGGCACCGGGCAGCAAGTGTATTACCTGCTCTTCTGGCCCCTCCGTCCGTGTTTGTGAGCATCTACAACTCGGCGGGAGAGGAAGTGTGCAGCCTGGCCGCTCGCTCCCCGGGGTGTGGGGAGGGTTCGTGAAGTCACACGTGCAGCAGCTGGTGGCTCCGACATCACTGCGTGCGGCGAGGCACCGCTCTCGGAAGGAGCTAGTGAGCACACACCGCGGTGGCCGCAGGCCACTGCCACCAGCCAAGCTTCTAATCTGTTCCGGGGAAGTTAAGTCGAAAAAGTTGATCTAACACAGGGCACAACTTAAGTCCCTTAAAAGAAGTAGAAATTAAAAGACACAAACATGCGCATTTTTATTTCACTGGGAAGAGAGGTACTGCTCCGCTGGAGACAGGAGCACGTACGTTGTGAAAAGGAGGTAGCACCGGACCAGGACTTTTTGTGGGGTATGATTTTATATTTAAAAATTAGTCAAACCTTTTGTCAATGCCTGTTATTTTAATTGTTTTTAATGTTCTACTTATTTTTGATACAGAGAGAGACAGAGCATGAGAGGGGGAGGGGCAGAGAGAGAAGGAGACACAGAACTGGAAGCAGGCTCCAGGCTGAGCTAGCTGTCAGCACAGAGCCTGACGTGGGGCTCGAACCCACGAACATGAGATCCGACCTGAGCCCAAGTAGGAGGCTTAACTGACTGAGCCACCCAGGTGCCCCTATGCCTGTTATTTTATACATCACTTCGAAGGAGCTGGACATCAACTTCAGTGTTTTCCTTAAAATAACCTTGAAAGCTGAATTATTCTATGTGTAAAGGCCCCTAGATGAGGCTGCCAATCCTGCTCACGCAGCACATCCCAACCTGAAACATACCTCTAAGCCCTCAGTTTTAGGACAGTCTTCCCACTGACTCTAACTGCTTCCCAATATTGTTTAGGTGTGTTTTCCTTGTTTGAGTCCTTATAAGAAAGAAGACCAAGCCCTCTCCAGATCTTAGGCCGACCGTTAGGGACTGAATCATACCTTCTGAGTCCATATGTTGAAGCCCTAACCCCCAGTACTTCAGAATGGGACTATATTTGGAGATAGGGCCCTTAAAAAGGAGATTAAGGTAAAATGAGGCCATTGGTGTGGGCCCTAATCCAATCTGACTCGTATCCTTCTAAGAAGAGGGAATTTGGACACACAGAGACACCAGGGACTCACAGACATGGAAGAAAGGCTGCGGGAGGACACAGTGAGAAGGTGAGCTCAGGAGAGAGGCATCAGAAATCCAAATGTGCCAACACCTCTTGGACTTCCTGCCTCCAGAACCACGAGAAAATAAATTACTGTCATTTAAGCCACCTGTCTGTGATATTTTGTTACGGCAGCCTTAGGAAAGTAATGCACCTACCATCTGAAGACTTCTAGAAAATTCCACGCTTTCATCAAATTTTCTGAGCACCTACAGAAGATGGTATAAAATGGATACTGGCATTAAGAAACCGAAATCTTTTGGGGGAAATAGAATCTGTAAATGTAATCACAGAATAATCCATGAAAAGTGCCCCAGATGTGGCTGCAGAACTCCAGGTGTTCAGAGAGGAAGGCAGCGGTGGTAAGGGGACCCCCAGAACACCTCCCAGGAGAGAGTGGGACTTGGGCCAGGGCCTGAAGACTCCGTAAGACTTTCCTAGATGGCTGTATGGAGGAAAATAGTCCCAACGGGGCGAAGGGAATGAGGTGAAGACAGTGGGGCAGACTGGAGAAAAAAATTAGCCTAAATATCAAACTAAATATAAGGAAAAAAAACCCCTGAAATCCGATCACTCAAGGGCCTACAAAGGGACTCTGGATGTCATTAAATTTTGTAATAGAAGCAAGAAGTAGAATGAAATTTAGCTGTAATAATTTAAGAAAAACATCCTTTTAAAAAAGCTTAGTAAGTTTTATGTGTCAGATTTAGGGATTTTCCTCCATTGGTGATCTGGGTGTTCAAATACGCAGACTTCTAATTAGAACAAATGACCTCATCTCCCATCACACTTTACCTCCCAGAGACATTTTTACATCCTATTAGTTTATTCCCTAAGAAAAAAAAAGAAGCGGTTAGTCCTTAAAATTAGTATTAATTGAACACAGGAAGAGAATCACCAAATTTCTTATTTTTAACTTCCTAAGAAGTTAAAGTTTTAAAGTACATAACTCCTGATTATAAGTAATACCTGATTTCCTCAATTCTAAGACGTGCTTCTTTTCACATTTCAATATTTCTAAAACAGGATATACCTAAGATGTGACACGCACAATTAATAAGCTCTGGAGTTTCTCCCCCTGAAAAGCTACAATCACATCAACAGTGCATTTTATAACTGATGGTACCTTAAGTCTAAGGACACGGGGTGATGATGATGACCACTGGGCCAGCAGGACCTGGTTCCTCAGGGATCACGGTCCCTCAGGTATCTGCATTTCCAAGGAGATTTCCAGAGATTTTACCATGGTATCGGGGGCCACCGTGAAGGTCAGGCAATGTTCATGTTCACGCTCCCTGAATCGGAAAGGGGAGCACTCACAACGATTCGGCCAAAGGTTCATATCTCACCTCTAAATCCACCCCTCTGATCACCATAGCAACCCACATGCAAAAGGGGACAAAGGGAAGAGTTTTCTGACGCGTGTGAAGTCCAGGGGCTCAGCTCATCTTCTGATGTGGCCAGATATACACCCCCCTCCGCTGCAGGGCCCGCGCCTGGGCCCTCCCCGTCACGCATCAAGCGGCCCTAACTTTAAGCCCAGAAGGAATTTCCAAGCCAGACGGGGCGCAGTCCTCCTACCTTCACTCGCAGGGCTCTAGCAGGCCCAGGCAAGTGCGCCTCCAAACCTGCTCTAAAGCAGCAGTTTGGGAACCGGAGAAAAGTCATTATGCAAATGCAAGCCATTCAAAACTATGTGATCTTAAGGGGATCCTGTCAGGTACCTAGAGAGAAATAGGGAGAGGAACTGTTTATTCTGAGTTCAAACCCAGTCCCTTCACTGCTGATACTGGACCACTAGATGATTGTCAGTAGGGCTGCGTACCCACCCATCTGCACTTCTTAACATTTCTCACCAACAGAACGAGAGCCAGACGCACGTGCCTCCTTTAATATAGTCATGGAAAACAGCCTGTGGTATAACTATTATTCTATAATATAGTAATTATATAATAATAATGAAGAAATGAGCTATGAGTTAATGACCTAGCCAAGGACACACAGTCAGGGAGTGTTTGTCAAAACTAGAATGAGTTTTTTCATACCCAAACTATCCTGCCTTCTGCTACTACTTTTACAAAGAAATAAAATTACTGGGGCGCGTGGGTGGCTCAGTCGGTTAAGTGTCTGACTTCAGTTCAGGCCATGATCTCACGGTCCATGAGTTTGAGCCCCGTGTCGGGGTCTGTGCTGACAGCTCGGATCCTGGAGCCTGATTTAGATTCTGTGTCTCCCTCTCTCTCTGTCCCTCCCCCACCCACGCTCTCTGTCTCTCAAAAATGAATAAACATTTTTAATAAAAAAAATAAAATAAAATTATTGCCTGGGTTAAAAGACTCTGAGATGACAGAGCAAGTCATAATTCTAAATGTCTCATTCATTCCACAACGTTCAAGTGATTCTATACCATCAGAGGACACTGTAAAAAGTACTTGAAAAACCCATATTTAATCATAAAACTATAATTATACTCGCTATCTTTAGACTACCTTCATCAAAATTCTTTCCATCATCTTCAGTGTTTGTCCAAAAATAATCGTTCATTGTACTGCTCTTTGCAAGTGGGGGTTAAGCCATCCCACAATTTTTGATGTTTGACTTACAACATTTCTGTGGTGTCTAATTTAACACATTCATGTTCACTGTAAACAAGACCTCAAGTCTCCTCGTTCATTCCTCTCCTGACACTCTGCAAAAGAATGCTGTATGCCCATTGTTCAAAACAGGCCAAAACAATATGGCTGGGAGGGATTTAAAGAGTGAAGAAAGGCACACAGAGAGGGCTGGTAAACCAGCTACGCAAGGAACAGCTCCCCAGGTCTCCAGAGAGGCTGCTGAGGGGTCCATAAACCAGCAAATACCACCTGCCTATTTTCTGGCTTAGAAAGGTGCACACCTCTGAGAACGACAGAATTTAAGTCCAGTGTGGCACTTTCAGAAAATGGCATCAGAGGTTGGACTGTAAATCTTTCTTATTCTCAAGTCACTGGACATTTAAGAGCAGAGATATTGATGGGCTCTTTCTCTCCTTTTCTTCCTCCTTGTAACAGATGTGTGATTCATGGGTTGTTCTTCAGTGGCCTCCATTTTCATCTTATTACTTTTTCTTTGCTTCTGCTTTCTGACAGCTCTGAAAAAGAGGGTGCTGAATTATTTGGTGGAATAAGCATAATGATTTATGTAATTATGCTGGGATTTAATTAACCAGCTGACCAAGTAAGAAAACCGAAGGAAAAGGATTTCCTGTATCCTAAGCATAAATCCTCGGAGCCCTAAACATAACAACGAGGATGGAGTCTGAGGCCTGACGAAGCAATACGCTGGAGGGAAGAAAGTTCTTGGACAGACGAACAGTCTACTCGGGACAAACACACCACAGAGGTAAATAGTCAAGCCGGGGGGAAAGCGCCCACTGTGCTGAGCGCCTGGGGTCCGCTAGCCAGCATGGGGCATGGGAGCACCTGAAACGTGGCGAGGGCGAGTTACATGCGTTCCCAGTGTCAAGTGCGCATGGGATGTTGAAGAAAGAATGCAAACTGTTTTGTCAATTACCATACTGATGATATGTTAAAGTAATATTTGGGATATAGATCCTTTAAATTTTAAAAACACTAAAGCCAATGAGTTAGGAGGGTTTTGGTTTTGGGTTTGGATTTTGCTGTTGGTGTGGTTTGGGTACATCTGTACTGCTCAACTCAGCACTTCCATCCCCAAGGCCTTGAAGTACGTTTTTCAGGGAAAGGACCGATACAGTTGGCAGTTAGCAGAGGTGGAGAAATGAAACAGCACAATGGAAAAACTGACACCACTTACAGAGGCCCATCTTATAAGCCCTACGGCTAATTTTCCCTTCCTCAGTGGGTATAAAAGCCCGCACAAGCGCCACAGAGGATGTCCACGTTTTGCGGTCTCTATCTTCTTGAAAGACTAGCTTTGAAACTAACGAGATGGAACTCACTCCCTAAAAACTCTAAGCCACAGCAGGACGAAACATCCTTAGCTTCTGGAGCTCTCTGAACTGAGTTACAGACAATCTATAGCTAAGAAAGGTTCGCGGTCTGTTCATTCTCTCTCTGCAAGGCAGCAGAATCATGCCATCTATCACATCACGAACCATGGAAAGTGCTGGGGCTGCCGGCACCCGCCAACCTGGCAAATCCCCACGGCTACCCAGCAGTATGGATCCTACACCACAGGTCCAAGGGAAAAGCTTATTCCTGATCTTCCCAGGACCTAAACCTAGGAAAGAAGTTCCATAAACAATACAGAATCCTTTCCTGGAGCAAGCCCAAGCCACACTTTTTGTCCACACAACATCTCTACTGTGATGGGAATGAGCAGGCATGATCTTTGACTCCAAGCATCCTCTGGGAGACTGAGACAAGGCTGAAGTCACCTTTCCTTTTCCTCCCCCAGCTTTTTTTAGGGGAAGAAACTGAGGCTATGAAATGATCCAATGAAGAAGTGGCAGAACTAGCCTGATTCTAGAACCTGTGTTCTTAATTACCTTGATACTATGTACTCTGCCATAAATTATTCAGGTATGTAAAATGCTACACGTACAGTGAGCACTAAACAAATACTAGTTCTTATCCGTAGCGCCCCATGACTATTCTTCAGACTTTCGCTTGACAACTTTCCATTTTTCCATATTCAGGTTTTGCATTATGGAATGGGACAGCCTACCCGTTCAAAAACGAAACAAATACTAGTCATCTTTACACTGTGATACAAACCTCCTTCCCCTCCAGTCAGTATTTTAAGTAGGCTGAAGTCCCGATACGTGATGATTTAGCAAATTTAATGAAGTCTAATCTCTTGATGGCCAAGTCAGTGAAGCTGTGTGTGCCTGTATACAAAATCTGAGCAAATTTTCTGAGGCTTATCCATTTATAAAAAGAACTAAACGTGAACCAGATGTCACCAGACTATATAGTAAACAAAAGCAGAAGAAAATATTCATTTGTAACATGAATAAACAAAACTTTCCTGGGATAAAGTTTTCAACTGAGTATAAATTGAACTGATTGAGTATAAATCAATCGTTTTGTTTTGCCTTAAAATTAAATTGACCTAGTATTTGTTCTCTAAATTACAGGTATTTACATAATGATAAAAACGATCAACCACAAGAGGGAGCTTGCATCATTCCAGTTCAGGAGCAAAGGCAAATTAAACTCAGAAAAAACAAATTAATATGAGACAGCTAAGAAATATCTTTTATGCCATATATGCTAAAATATAAATTTTTTATTTTATTTATTTTACTTTTTAATGTTTATTTTTGAGAGAGAAAGAAAGAGAGAGAGACCATGAGCAGGGAAAGGGCAGACAGAGGAGACACAGAATGTGAAGCAGGCTCCAAGTTTGGAGCTGTCAGCACAGAGCCCGACACAGGCCTCCAGCACACAAACCACAAGATCATGACCTGAGCCGTAGTTGGACACTGAACTGACCGAGTCACCCAGGAGCCCCTATTAAAATTATTTTTTTACTATTGTAAAGAAAAAAATGTTACCTTGTCAATTTCATTATGAAAAATTTTTGAAAGAAATACCTAAAGATAACTGTCAACAGTTAGAAGTCTATTCTGAGGGGGGAAAAAAAAAGTAATACCATTTAAGACCTATCAAGTACGGGTGCCTGGGTGGCTCAGTTGGCTAAGTGTCTGACTCTTGGTTTCAGTTCAGGTCACGATCTCCCAGTTCATGAGTTCAAGCCCCACATGGCGCTCTGCACTAGCAGCATAGAGCTTGCTTGGGGTTTCTCTCTCCCTCTCCCTCTGCCACTCCCTGGCTTGCTCATGCTTTCTCTCTCTCTCTCTCAAAAAATAAACATAAAAAAAAAAAAAGACTTGGGGCACCTGGGTGGCTCAGTCAGTTGAGTGTCCGACTTCAGCTCATGATCTCAGGGCTCATGAGCTTGAGCCCAGCTCAGGCTCTGTGCTGACAGCTCAGAGCCTGGAGCCTGCTTCAGATTCTGAATCTCCATCTCTCTCTCTGCCTCTCCCCTGCTCCACACAATGCCATCTTGCTCTTTCTTTCTCTCACTCAAATATAAATAGTTTTTAATATTTTAAAAAACAAAGACTTATCAGGTATACCACATCCTAATGGATTTGCTCCTTGAATTAAACTTGATAAACTCTAGTACTAAAGATACTAACTGGCTTCCCTCAATGAAAACGATATAATACTACCATGCAGACTAGCCAGGGCTATTGGAGAGCCAAGAAAGAGCCTACAATATATTACTAAAATGCAAATTCAGCTTCCATGTACCATAAGATGACTGAATCAAAGTCTGAGCATGTCACTAACTCCATCTGCAACCAGAATTAGCCAACAAATGGTACAACAATCACAGACCAATAGTTTATTATGTAGTACTTTATTCTCTTTTAAAAAAAAAATTTTTTTTACTGTTTTTATTTATTTTAGAGAGAGACACAGCATGAGCAGGAGCGGGTCAGAGAGAGAGGGAGACACAGAATCTGAAGCAGGCTCCAGGCTCTGAGCTGTCAGCACAAAGCCCGATGCAGGGCTCGAACCCACAAACCATGAGATCATGACCTGAGCTGAACTCGGACGCTTAACTGACTGAGCCACCTAGGTGCCCCTACTTTATTCTCTTTTAAATTTACTTATTTATTTTGAGAAAGAGTGCACATGCATGTGTGTGCATGTGTGTGCGCAAGTGGGGAAGGGACAAAGAGAGAGGGAGAGAGAGAATCCTAAGCCCCAACATGGGGCTCACCAACTCTGAGATCCTGACCTGAGCCAAAATCAAGAGTGGGACACTTAGCTGACTGAGCCACCCAGGGCCCCAAGCTGGACTTGAATTCTTAAAGATTTCTAGAAAAAAACTTTTATAAGATTCTTCAATACATTTCTTAATTTAGAAACTTCCATATCTATCCTAGATTACTTAATAGAACCAATTGCTCCAAGTAAATTTGATAAAAAGTAATGGAAAAGTAAAACAGTAGGCAGAATTCAAAAAGCTGGGCCTCGTGGAAAAAAATGATTGCCACTGACCAAAAAAATAAACAAACAGAAAAGAATTCTAATACAATTATAGTTACAATAGCATCAGATATTTCTAATACTAAGAAATATTTTTTTATCACAAGTCATAAAATAGCTCAAAACTTTTATGCTAATCCCAATTCTCATGTAATGTTAAATTTCGCTATCTGGTTTTCATAACAATAAAAGAAGACTCAATAACTATCATTCCTTTTAGTTCTAGTTTTTGTGGGTTTTTTTTAAAGTGTTATCATTCGAATCAGCCCAGTTGAAACAGCAACGGTTTTTCTAAATCCACTGTGATCACTGGAATAACTTTGTTCTGAAAAGAGAAAACTTCCTTTTCCAAGGTGTTCACTGTGGGATCAGACGTTGCATTCCATCTGAAATGCCTTCTCCAGCCTTGCCTGCAGTTAGCTGTCTGCATCCCCTCTGTTCTGACTTAACTATCGTATCTGTCAATAAAGGCTGAACTCTCAGACGCACCCAAGTGGCTCAGTCCGTTAAGCATCTGACTTCAGCTAAGGTCATGATCCTGCAGTTCGTGAGTTCAAGCCTTAACTCAGGCTCTGCTCGGACAGCTCAGGGCCTGGAGCCAGATTCAGATTCTGCTTCTCCCTCTCTCTCTGCCCCTACCCTGTGTGCAAGAGCACGCACTCTCTCTGTCTCTCTCCCCAATCTCTCTCTCTCAAAAGTAAGCATTAAAAAAAATTTTTTTTAAAGCTTCCACTCTCTCCCCACAAATTATAATTTCACACGAACTACAGAAGATATGAAGTTAGTCAGTTTCTACCTTATATTTTGTTCATTTTCATGTCTTACCCATAAACTGTCAGGCATTTTTACTCATCTTTGTGCCCTCCTCTCTGTCCCCTGTGTCGACGCAAACAGTAAGTACATAACAGTCAAAACAACCAACCATTTAGCACGTCTGAATCCTCTCTCACACACCTTTGTGGACTGCTTTATGCAAGTCACGCAAGGAAAATTTTGTTCTAGTCAGTTAAAGAATTCAGCTTACTTGTTCACTTTCTTAGATGCAGCGATCTTAGGACAAGAACTACGTTTATGGTCTGATTCACCACAAATAAAGCAGCCATCTTTAGGGGCCCCGCAGGAATGGTCTGGAAGAGCACAGCGCCCACACATGCTACAGTGAGTCCAGGCTAGAAAATAAAAATTAAGTTTTGGAGGAAGTTCATTTAATATAATTTTTCACATGACCAACCTTTATGATAGAGAAGATGAATAGTGTTTACTTCAAATCACTGTGACTGGTCTGCATAGTTGGTTAAACTTTGGCTAAAGAGGCCGAGGTTAAGAGTCGGGATCCCACGTCCACCAGCTAACTTCTTTCTGACGCAGGGCAACAAATGCAGCCCTTCTTCAGGGAGTCATGAGCTGAGAGCCACTGATGCAACGGGGGCTGAGGGACAAAAGCCCTCGTAAGATAAGCCAAACCAGGGTGCGCGGGTGGCTCAGTCGGTTGAGCGACTGACTCTTAACTGCAGCTCAGGTCATGATCTTACGGTTCATGGGTTTGAGCCCCACCTTGGGCTCTGCACTGACAGTGTGGAGCCTACTTGGGATTCTCTCTCTCCCTCTCTCTCTGCCCCGTCCCCACCACTCTCCCCGCCCTGTCCCTCTCAAAGCAAATAAATAAAAACTTTAAAAAATAAAATAAATTAATAAAATAGCCAAACCAAATGCCACACTAAAACAGGTTACAGCCCTGTCTTCCCTACAAAGAAGAGAGTGTGCATTTTGGTAACTGCAGACACTAAAAAGCAGTAAAATCAATGTAGGTGTCTATATTAAGGTTTTATTTCTCTTACAGATACAATTAAATACACATGCTACCTGGGTGAAGAAAAACTCAGAAATGTTTTCACAGGATGTCAAACATGGAGTCTAAATACTTACAAGGTTTTACACACTTTTTGCAGAGAAAGCAATGGCTCCATTTCCTGCCATCCTGCAAAAATAATTTTTGAATTATCTTTAATGTATCATTAAAAATCAAGTTCCACAATTAAAAATTAAAATGCCTTATTAAAATCTGTGTAAATTATTCACTCCTATTTCTCACTTTCCCGGGCTTCCCAATTAAATACTTTGATTTTAATTTATGCATTTCTCCACTCAACTCAAAGGCCGCCCAGACGGGCCCCAATTTCCTTAACTGGAAAACTAGGGGGTTTATCTACGTGGGCTTGAACGTCCACTCCAGTTCAAGTAATCCGTGCTGCACAAAGAAGGACTCAATGAAAATTTCAAGAGAATTAATGATTCATAACTTTGACATGTCGATGTGGTGTAATTCTTAATAAAATTCGTATTTAAGAACTTTAGATAACTTAGAAAGATGGAGATTATAGGGTATTGTTTGGTTAATGTTAAATCCGTGAAACAAAAATACTAAAACAACGTGTATAGGACATTTTTGTGTGTAAGGCACAGGTCTCATTTAATGAGGACGATAAAGAACAGACTGGTGGATCCCAACAGGGTAAGAAATAAAATCCCATCAGTCCCAAGACGCCCCTCTTTCTAACCCAGCAATTCCTCCCTCCCGCTGAGTAAAACCTACTCCGGTTTCTGGGAGGGTCATTTCCCTGCTTTTGTTTATTTTTTTACCACTTATATGTGCATCTGTATACAATAGAGTCTGGTCTTCCTCATTTTGAGCTTTACAGGATCTGGGCATAATTTTTTTCTTTTAAATAAAGAACACAGATCATTTCTAAACTGATTGAAAACACACATAATCCGCTGTGCTACCACAGTTAAAAACAAGTATAATCCGTAATAAAATTACAGAGTTTTGAAACCCGTACTTTATAATCGTTATAAAAATACAGGCTTTCCTTTGGAGAATGATTTGTGCATATTAGCCAAACTGAACTCCCTTTGTTCTTTCTGACTGGATTTGGTTAACAGGCCAACTTCAGGGTCATTCCGCCTCTTTAAAACAATAACAGGAGGTGCGTCCCTAGAGTCCATCCGTATCTGCAAACACTGGGAGAGAGTGGATCGCCTACGACTTCGTGAGGAATAACCGCTCCCTCCACGCACTAACCACAGTTAGGAAGGGTCTGGCCATAAAAAGTGCACAGTATGTTATTATACCTTCATCAAAATAGCGACAGCATCTAATAGTATTTTACTTAAAACAGCGTAAATTTACCCCCAACACAATTTAGCACTCGTCTCGTGCCTTTTGTGAAAACCCCTACTTTTAGCAGTCATACATCCAGTCCCATAGCAAAGTGAACTCATATAACTGTTCATGCTGATGAAGGCAACGGCTGTTGTACTTTGTAATAGGAAATAAAATACTGTACTAATGTATACCGAGTAAATGAGAATATGGCAATGCAAATTACAATATATCAACATAACCTTAAGCAAATGTGATAGCTAGTAAGCTAATATAAAACCAATATATTTGAATAAAAATGCGTTCTACAGGAACCTATACCTTGGATGTGCAAGAATTGCAGTGCTCACAGTGTTGATTCTCTAGGGAAACATATCGTTGACACAAAAGGCAAAATCTAAGGAGGAAAGAAACAGACTTAACTCAGCTGATACTCTCATGAAGATTCACAGAGTAGATAAATGGCGCTTGTTACAAAAATTGGGTGTAATCCAAATTTAACTCAATATAAAATGTGGACCAAATATAAAAGTAACAGAATATAGGAGCCAATATGAAAAGCATTTTAATGTTAGATATATGGAACTTTATTTTCGGTGACTCATCTATTTCTAGGCCCCACTATGATCTTACCTGTACCCTTCTTCACTAGGAAGGATTATTTTGTTGGGTGGAACATTGGTGAAAATACGGACAGGAGACTGTTTTCGACCTGTCTTTCCATGTTTATAAAGTGCATGATTATCATAATCTACCTAGAAAGTTAAAAAAAATTGAAAAAGAACATTTACTCAAATGAGTCAACATCTATGAAGATTCTTTAACCAAAGAAAAACAATTGATACCAAGATAGAAGTTAAACCAAAGTATTTAAGAAACTCTTTTTTTT
>PISW01011152.1:0-43074 GCA_004023785.1 Mungos mungo | reverse complement strand
CAAACAAACAAACAAACAAACTCAAAAACTACAATAAAAACTGTTCCGGAGATTGATTGATTGGTCTGGGGTGGAGTCCAAGTACCTATAATTTTATAAAGTCTCCCTAGGCAACTTTAATGTGCAACTAGGATTAAGGACCCTTTAGGCATCTCCTTTCTTTCTTGGGGATTACAGTAAGTAAAACTGATAAGCCTCACATCCCTCTTCTGCCAAGGGGTATAGAGGCAAAGGGCATTGTCATACGCTGCAGGCTGTGCTGCAGGCCATTCTTGCTAAACCTACCTTTCACATGCACCTTCCCCAAATAGATAAGAGCCAGGAGAGTGCCTGCATTCACCCTTCATCAGATAACGCTGGCCTTCCTTTGTCTTTGCCTATCATAGACACCCGCCTCCCCTTCTTTCTGATCTTCATTCGCTTCAGCTCTTTTAACAAAGCAAAATTCCATTCATTACTCCCTTTTCTGAGCTGCCCTTGGCAATCCAGCTGTTTGCCGAGTTTTGCTCCTGGAGAGAAAGGGGAGGAGCTCACCCATCTTGTCTCTGGCTTGAAAAGACAGACTACTGTTGGGCTCTTTGTCCTGGTCGGAGCCTCAAGTGTCTGCAGAATGCAGTCCCCTGCTGCTCTGCCTGTGCTTTCAAGGTTACCTCTGCTCATCCAAAGCACACTCCAGCGGTTTTCAATTTCCAGCTGCCCCAATGGGATCCAGGTGACTGTCCACAGACTTGTCTGTATCCACCTGCCCCACAGCAGCCGCGGATGCTCAGCTCGGGAAACCAGAGAGCTGGGTTGCAAGATGTTTCATGTACCACGCGCCCTGTGCTTAGGAAAGATTTAAAAAATGTATCTGTGCATCAGCAGCACTCCAGCTGGCCTTCCATGCAGGTATTTGGAGGGGTTTCATGCCAAGCGAAAGGGTTGAAAGGTTCCAGGCTTCACCAGTTCCTGGGAAATAGAGACTCACTGGAAGTAGTTGGATGTGGTCGTTTATTCACAGAAGATGCTCCCCTGAGATGCCTTCTCTGACCCACGAGGGCTGGAGTGGTACTTCTGCAAAGACGTTCCCAGAATGTCCTGTACACGTTTCCTGCAGACGGGTGGCCTTCCCGGTGCCCTAAGGCTGTGGCTCATTAAGAGCAGAGACCCTGAGAAGCTCAGTCCGTAAGCCTGCTGAGTGCCTTTGTGCTGGGGTAGCGCTTGATGCTGGGGGTATAGGTATGAATGAGAGAAGCTCACATGTTCTAACCCTCCAGAGGCTGGTTTTGTCCTCTGCCTAACATCAAACCCAACTTCCTGGTGTTGAATTATTTTGCAAACGTAAGTGTGACTTGGGATTTGGGCCCTGGTGGGGGGAAGGAAGAACTCCCTAATACCAAGGCTTCAGGTATGATGCCTGGGTAAGACGGTACCTCTAGCAAAGGCTCAGAGTGAAACGGACTCTGCCCGGGACTGGTGCCAGGGTCACTGCTGCTGTGGATCAGGCAGTGTCCACTTTATCTGGTTTTGGTGGGTGGGAGAAAGAGGCAGTGTGACCTTGGAGAGGCTAATGAAGCAAAGGGCTGCTAAGGGACCTGGCTAGACACTTCTTTTGTTAGTCTGGTGTTAGAAAGTGTCTGAGGAAAGCCAGAGCTTTGACAATGATGACCTCAAGGCTTCCACTTGAAGTAGCTCTGCTGCTCTCTGTTGACTTCAACAGACATAGGGAGGGGTCATGGACTTGGCTTCACAGCCAGATGGCTGCTGGCCTGAGGGAGCAACCGCCTAACGTTGCTACAGCCTAGCCTGGGCACCAGAGGGAGACTTAATCTTGGCCTCGTCTACCCAGTGGAAAGATGCAGGTGTGAGGTGTGGGGAGAAGATCAAAACCACAAACATCAAGCTTGGAAGGTGTAGGGGCTGTATGCATGTCAGACCAGACAGTGGTTGTCTCGTCTGCTGCTCCTGTGAGCCCAGGAGGAGAGAAGCAGTAGCTTGCATGCAGGACTGCCTCCTCTCAGATTTCCAGCTCCTGAGGCAGAAGGATGAGGGGATGGGAGGCCATGGCCTTCACTCCCTTCCCGAGGACAGAGGAAGAATGGAGGAACAGTCTTACTGTATCCCTTTAAGGGACTAGCAAAGGACAGAGCTCTGGCGCTCATCAGCTATGGTCTTATGCAAGGCTCGGACTTCTCTGGGTCTGTTTCGTCTTTAAGAGACACCATCTCTCTGGACTCTGCCCACTCTAGTGTCTAGTGGTTGTCAGAAAGCTTGAGCCCTACTTGGGAGACCTCCGCAGCTTCACCCCAGAATGGCATGAGAGCTTGGCTAAGTCCGTGTTAGGTTCTGGGCTCAGGAAGGAGGGGGCTATCTGGTGGGCTCCTGCTTGGCCCAGCCTTGGTGGTCCACATCGGGAAGGGGTGGTGTGCCCTGTGCAGATGAGGACCCAGATGCCAACAGAACTGGGGCAGGGCTAGGGAGCCACTTTGTCAGCTCTGGCTTTGCACCTGTAAAGAAATGTACAAAGGAGGACCGTGTTCTGCTGAAGGTTAGCTGCAGAAGGTTAGAGATGGTTCACCCACTTACGGTTGCCCAGTGTCCCTGGGAGGACCTGAGAAATGGGCCACAACCTTCATTTTGCAGGTAAAGAAACAGACCCAAGGAAGTAAAGAGAGTTGCCTAATTCTGAAAAGGGCCAAAGTGAAAGAGAACCCAGGTGTTCACCCTTGTTGGCAGAAACGGAAGCTTCTTCTTTTTTTAAATGTTTATTTTTTGAGAGAGAGACAGAGTGCAAGTGGCGGAGGGGCAGAGAGAGAGGGAGACACAGAATCTGAAGCAGGCTCCAGGTTCTGAGCTGTCAGCACAGATCCCAACACGGACAGGGGTTGAACCTCATCATGACCTGAGCCCAAGTCGGATGCTTAACTGACAGCCACCCAGGTGCCTCTGGAAATGGTAGTTTCTGAAGAGAGAGAATGCTCTCTTCTCTCTTTCCCTCCTCTTCTTCCTTCCCCAGTCCCCTCTTGCCCCGGCAACTTTGTTCCTGTCCTGTGAAGCACCTGCTGTCTTTGTGCAAGACCAACATTCCACAAGCCGGGTTGGGCTGTGTGAGCTCCACAGAAGGCTCAGCATCTGGTGTGCTGAGTAAGCCTTCACCCTCTCCCCCTCCTCGCCCCCTTTCCACATGTTCTCTCTTATCCCTACTTCTTTTCCTTTAGCAAATAGGCTGCTAGGGCGCTCTCCTGGCTCTGGGCCTTCTTCACCTCCAGGAGGCTGTGTCTCTCCTACCCGTCCCGAGCACAGTGCTCACAAGCCAAACTCAGCAGCAGCGATCAGGTCTCCATGACAGGTGGGTATGGAGTCCAGCCTTGTCTTGCTTAGGGGAACTCCTGCTTGGACAACCTTCACTCCACTCCCTGAAATCCCATTTCCTCTGGTCCAGATTCTCTTTCTGGCTTCCTTCCTTCCTTCCTCCACTCTGTAAGTATTGACTGAATGAGCCCGACGTGGGTTGTCCATGCAGGTCCTCATGGTGCCTTCCTTCCAGAGTCCACAGTCTAGTTAGGGAGATGGACAAGTTAATAAGCAGCCACCTGGACTGTGACAAGGGCCTAGTGGAAGGACCTGCTTCACCCCTCCCTGGAAGGCTGGTGATTTTCTAGGGGAGGCGCAGCCTGAAGCATGAGGGCCAGCTGGCTGGGCCCGGGAGCAGGAAGGTGCCATGGCAGAAGTGTGGTGTGGCTGGAGTACGTTCAGGTGGGGTCTGAGATGTGTCAGAGGCTATAAAATAACCACCCCCCTCATGTGCTGTGCTTCTCAAACTCTATGTTGCCTGGCCCCAGGTGCCCCTGCTATAAACCTTCGTCTTTTCTTTACCACGGGGATTCTAGTATGTTCTTGAGGGGCAGAATGGACAGAGAAACCTGCACTCAGCCCAGCTCTGCTACTGATTTGTCGGTGACCCTAGGAAAGTCACTTTACTTCTCAGGCCTGTTTTCTCATTTGTGAAATGGGGAAGAGAAGGTGACCAAGGCTAAAAGCTGGAGCTCCTAGGAGTGAACTGAGCTCTAAAATTTGAACTCCACAAACACTTTAATCTCTCCTGGAGGGTACAGGGAGCCCTCCAGGTTGACCTGTGATTAGGAGGGAGTTGTTTTGCCGCTGATGAAAGAAATGCTTGTTATCAGGACTGGCTGCTTCATTCCCATGGCTCGGTGCAAAATCAGATGCGGGGGCCCCCTCGGCAGATCAGCCAGCCAAGCCCAGAGCCCTCATGACTGCACAAGCCGGGTGCCCATGATGCGCCCTGCCCACAATTGAGCCAGTGACTTTACAGGTTCTGGTTGGTGCAAGGAATTTAGATTGTGGAGCATGAAAAGGATATTTCTGCCTCAACTAGGCCAGGGTCCATGCTAAGAGGACTACAGTGCCAGCAGCCCACTGTGCCTGCCCCCTATCACCAGCACCTGCTCTGGAAGAAGGGCCCAGGTTCTGCTTCTCTAGGAAAGACTGCGGTCTGAGTTAGTGGAGAGCTTCAGGTTTCTGGAACAGACTGGGGACTGTTGCAGAGTTTGTCACTGACCCCAGGGTCCCCTGCCCTTGGGGACAGAGTGGCCAATCCACTTTGTGTTAGTCCTCCCTTCTTCCTCGGTGGTGACATAATGAGCCTCTTTCATGCTCTGAAACACCAACTCCGTTTTCCACTCCTTACCTTTGTGCGGGGTCCATCCTATGATAAAGGAGGAAGACGCCCAGCAAACTTCCTTCAGAAGGTGCTTTCGGAAGCACAGTAAGTAACCACTGTAAGAAACCAGTTAAGGAATGGGAGGTTTTCTCCTCCTCCTCTTTTTCCTCCTCCTCCTCCTTCCTCTTCCTCTTCTTTTCTGATGAGATTATCTTCTGAATTCCGTTTTTAAAAATAGAATGTCCTACTTTTTGTTTTCTTAGATTGTATGTATGTATGTATGTATGTATGTATGTATTTTTGAGAGTGTGTGTGCTTGAGGGGCAGAGAGAGAGGGGGGGGAGAGACAGAATTTTAAACAGGCTCCAAGTTCAATGTGGAGCCTCACTCGGGGCTCATTCTCATTAATTGTAAGATCATGACCCTGAGCTTAAATCAAGAATCTGATGCTCAACCGACTAAGCCACCCAGGCGCCCCCTTATTTTTGTAGTCTAAACACTCCCTGGGCATCACCCTGTTTCAGATTGTCCATCTAAATTCCAGTCCCCTTAAAAATCTTCCCACTGGTGTCTGCCTTCGTAGATGACATTCCCACCCACTCCTCTGCCGCACAGATGGAATCCTCTTTCTTCCTCATGCTCCCAGTGTTGTCTGTCCTCTTCCCAATTCTCACAGTGACCCAGCTTTGTCCTGTTTACTGATTTCTTTTTAAGAAATTTTGTTTAACGTTTATTTATTTTTGAGAGACAAACAGAGCATGAGCAGGGGAGGGGCAGAGAGAGAGGGAGACACAGAATCTGAAGCAGGCTCCAGGCTCTGAGCTGTCAGCCCAGAGCCCAACGCAAGGGTCGAACTCACAGACTTCAAGATCATGACCTGAGCTGAAGTCGGACGCTCAACCGACTGAGCCACCCAGGCGCCCCCGCCATTCCCTGATTCTTGAGGTTTTCTTTGAATTCTTTCTTGCTTTGTTATTCCATCCGCTTCCCTGACTTCCTTTTCTCCCCATCTAGCCATTCAGTTTGTTTGTGTTTTTTCTGTCTACCCACCCATCCAACCACCCACCCATCCTTCCATTCATTCCCCCATCCATCAGTCTACTGTCCATCTGTGTGTCTGCTTTGAGTCAGGCACAGGTCCTGGCTCTAGGGACCCACAGAGATGAAATGATGAGTGGCTGCTTTCAAGGACGTGACAGCGAAGTGGGCGTGGCAGAGCATAGGAATACCATGCAATGAGATACGCACGAAGTGCAGAGGTGATATAACGGAAGTTTTGGGTCGTGAATAAGGACTTGCAAAGGATGTGCTGACAGGAGCAATGGGCAAGGTATGAGCAGGAGGGACAGCTTTAGCACGGGAGTATGTAACAGCGCCACATGTGCAGGAAGTCTTGGCCTATCGTTGGCACATAAAGTTGGACAATCTAGAGACGGGGCAGGAATGGGGACAATTGCGTCTGGAGAGGTAGGCAGGGGCCAGATCTTGTAGGGCCTTACCTGTTATTCTAAGACACTCAAGGTTATCCCAAGGGGCCTGGGGTTCCCCCGAATGGCTTTCAGGAAGAGAGCCCCATGGTCAGAGTTTATGCTGGAAGGGACAATCCTGACAATGACGACGAGAGTGGATTTCACTGATGACTCTCTGAGGCAGGAAGGCCAAGCCAGAGACAACAAGGGTCAGAACTAGGCTGTGTTACTGGACTGGGAGAGGACACAGGAGGCACTTTGGAGGTGACATTGGTAGGACTGATTGATAGGCTGGGGGGAGAGTGGGGGAAGGGCACCCAGGTCTCTGGCTTGAGAGAGTGGGTGCATACGGGTGCTGTGGCCCTACTCAGGCATTTCCCAAAGGAGTGTCTGTTCTGCGTCAGACTGGCCTCAGTTACCCCCTACATCCCATTTTGTTACCCTGCAGAAATCAGACCTTTATGTCTTGCCTACATTCTTGAGGTATCCTCTTAATCTCTTCCAGTCCATCCTACACACGGTGTCCAAGTCCTCTTCCAGGGGCAGCTCAGCAAGAATCCTCACTGGCTGCACATTGAATAATCTCCAAGTTCTTTCGCCTGACTGTCAATATTTATTGCTAGCAGGGACACGGAGACATGGTCTTTGCCCTTAAAGAGTATAATTTTCCACAAAGGGGAGGCGTGTTACATATAAAGTAGCTAAATGTCACATGGTCTTTAGAAGAGGAACAGAATTGGTGCTCTGAGGGGAAAGAAGGAAGGAGGCAGAGTGTCTCTTAGAGGTGAATCAAGGTCACCCTAGTCTTTTCCCATCGGGCTTTTCCACGTCTGTCTTCCATTCTCCCCTGCACCTGTCCTCTCTGGTCTGTCCCCACTGGTCTCATCATTGCCTGAAATAACTCCCCTTTCCCACTTCTGTGTCTTGGCAGCCTCCTTCTGCCTGAATACATTCCTCCCCCATTTCTGCCTGTTAGAATCCCACCATCTTTCAGTATTCAGCCCAAATGCAAGTGCTGTATTGAGTTCCCTCTCCAGATGGGATCCCTCAAAACACATTACCTTTCTAATGGCCTTTGTACATTTCACTGTGTCCAGTACCTACCACGTCTCATATTTTACTGCCCCCACCAGCCTGGGGACAGAGATGAAGGACCCTGGGAGCCTCAGTTGTGGGTCCAGCTCGCAGATGTGTTTCATTAGTTTTCTTTCTCTCTCTCTCTCTTTCTTTCTCTCTCTCCCTTTCTTTCTTTCTTTCTTTCTTTCTTTCTTTCAAATCACATTTCCTTTAGTGCAAGAATCACAACCAATATCAAATCTACAGAAAAGCACAGAGTACGCTGTAGTGTATACTCAGGACTGATCACCAAGAATGAACAGATTGCCTCTAACACCTCGCTGCCCACTTTTTAAGCACTAAAATATAACGCATATGATTTTGGCACTAGCCCACGCGTCCCCTAAGCTGGTCTTCACACTGTTGTCAAAATTTAGAATTAGGTGCCGATATTTAGAAATCAAGAGAGTTCATGTAAAGATTGGGAAGGTTTGCTCAAAGAGGCGGGAGGTCTGGGAACTTGGGGTGCCTCCCAAGCCGGAACCAGCTGCTACCTCTCTGAAGCAGAGTGAGCCTCCTGCACACCATTCTCCCTCCCCACCCCTCCCTGGGGTCTCCCAGCTCCAGCCTGCCTCACTTCTGATGTGGGAGACTGGCTTCTGCAGGCATGTGGGTCTGACATCCTCATGTAGACCCCTGGAAGTAAAAACACTTTTTTTTGATGCTGGAACTAAACCGCTAGCAAATTATGTACCTCTCTGTGCTTCCATTTCCTCATATGTCAAAATAGAATAACAGGAGTGCCTGCTCTGAGTGTTGTTTGAGGATTATTATAGAAAATGTGTAAAACAATCTCTGGCATCTGATTCTGCTGCTAGCAGTCCATGGTCGTTTTGTCCAAAATCCTAGGGGCTACATGTGTGTTGAAATTCACATTTCTTACCAAAACGGGAAGCATCACAATCCCAGACTTTAGCCTCTATTACAAAGCTGTCATCATCAAGACAATATGGTACTGGCACAAAAACAGACACATAGACCAATGGAATAGAATAGAGAACCCAGAACTGGGCCCACAAATATATGGTCAATTAATTTTTGACAAAGCAGGAAAGAGTATGTGATGGAAAAAAGACTGCCTCTTTAGCAGGTGGTGCTGAGAGAACTGGACAGCAACATGCAGAATAATGAAACAACCACTTTCTTACACCATACACAAAAATAAACTCAAAATGGCTGAAGGACCTGAATGTGAGACAGGAAACCATCAAAACCCTCAAGGAGAAAGTAGGAAGCAACCTCCTTGACCTCAGCCGCAGCCTAAATGTCCATCACCTGATGAATAGATCAAGAAGATGTGGTGTATATATACAATGGAGTATTACATGGCAATGAGAGAGAATGAAATCTGGCCATTTGTAGGAAAGTGGATGGACCTCGAGGGTGTTATGCTAAGCGAAATAAGTCAGGCAGAGAAGGACAGATACCATATGTTTGCACTCATAGGTCTAACAGGAGAACAGGAGAAACCTAATGGAGGACCAGGGGGAGGGGAAGAGGGAAAGAGAGTTGGAGAGAGAGAGGGATGCAAAACTTGAGAGACTATTGAATACTGAAAATAAACTGAGGGTTGAAAGGGAAGGGGGAGGGGGGAAAGGAGGTGGTGGTGATGGAGGACGGCACTTGTAGGGAAGAGCACTGGGTGTTGTATGGAAACCAATTTGACAATAAACTATTAAAAAAAAAAAGAAATTCACATTTCTTTTAGATTTAAAAAATTTTATTTATTTAATTTATTTTTTAAAAAATTTTTATGTTTTATTTATTTTTGAGAGAGAGAGAGAGGCAGCATAAGCTGGGGATGGACAGAGAGAGAGGTAGACACAGGATCTGAAGCAGACTCCAGGCTCTGAGCTGTCAGCACAGAGCCTGAAATGGGGCTCGAACCCACGAGCCATGAGATCATGACCTGAGCTGAAGTTGGACACTTAACTGACTGAACCATCCAGGTGTCCCTAAAAAAATTTTTAAAAATATTTTTATTTTATTTTTGAGAGAGACAGAGTGTGAGTGGAGGATGGGCAGAAAGAGAAGGAGACACAGAATCTGAAGCAGGCTCCAGGCTCTGAGCTGCCAGCACAGAGCCTGATGCGGCACTCAAACTCACAAACTGTGAGATCATGACCTGAGCTGAAGTCAGAGGCTCAACCGGCTGAGCTACCCAGGGATCCCCCCTTTTAGATGTTAATAAGGTAATAAAGTAATATCATAATTACATAACCCTCACCCCAAGAGGCTCTGGGCCAGCACACTTGCCTCACATCCTCACGGGAGCTTCCTGGGTGTAATCTGGATTCGGTTCCCACCCTCAGAAAACAGGGAGAGACCTAAGAAAGAGGCGGCCCAGGCTGGTAGGGCATGGTGGTAATAAGTAAAGGGAACTTACTTATAAGGCCTGTCTTGGACGGCCCCAAGACAAATGGATCCCTGCACATGCAGATCTTACAGGTTTATAAAGAAGCCTTCGCTGGGGTCAGTCATGTATACTGCGCAGGTGTTCTCAACACCACATCATTATCTCAAGGCTCTGTCCTTGGAGCAACCTCTGGGAGTAGAGAAGACAGCAGAGCCCGCATTCCAAGGGACAGGGGAGGGAGGGAGGAGCCTCCGAGGGCCTGTGTCCAGCTTCAGGATCCAATCGTCAATCATGTCTTTTTTTTCTTCACCATTTTTTAAGTTTATTTATTTATTTGGAAACAGAGAGAGGGCAGAAGCTGGGGAGGGGCAAAGAGAGAGGGAGAGAGAATCTCAAGCAGACTCTGCACTCTCAGCACAGAGCCCGCCGTGGGGCTCTGCCTCACGAACCTGAGATCATGGCCTGAGCCGAGATCAAGATCAGACGCCTAACTGACTGAGCCACCCAAGGGCCCCGGCAGTCATGTCTTTTCGATGACACTCTCTAATACCTTCATCCATTTCTGGGGGGGCTGCACTGCCGGGAGCAGTTGGGACATCAGGGATGCGGAGCCCCATCCTCACCCCAGAGCTGCCCTGCCCTGGCCCCAGGCTTCAGCTCTTTTTTGGATGTTTGGACTTACTATTGAGAGGAGAAACCTTGAGGTTGGTTTTTGTTATTGTTCTTGGTCTGTTTGTTAATAAAGTAATTGAGAATTTTGGACTTGGAGTGAAACACAGAGTGTCCACGCTCCTAAAGCAGCTGGTCCAGCTGGCCTTCCAGTCCCGCTCACCCCCTCGCACCCCCTCAGGCCCCTGCCGCCTTCCTGCTGGCCCTCCGCAGGGCCATTCACCCACCTGCTCACTCCGCCTCCTCCCCGAGGCCAGCCTTATCGAGTTCACTGTCCCATCTGACACCCTAAACTATCTAATCTCCCTGGGGAAAACCCCTCTCCACACGGCGGAGCAGCCTCCTCGCTCGCCTTCACCCTCCTCCCCTCTCCACCTCCACACTCACTATCCTTCCTTAGCACCACTGCTCTGCCTCCTCCGCTGCCTGGACCACCTCCTACCCAAGTCCCCTCTATCCTTCAAGGCCTAGCTGAGGCCCCCTTGCTGTGGGGGGGATGGTTTTCCCAATAACTTGAGTTGAGCTCTGGTCCCTGGACTCACATACACTTAACACTTAGCCCGGTGGCTAAGCTCGTACCTGCACCTTCCTTCACTCATTCACCCTCCTCAGTGCTACACCCAGGTTGGGGGGAGAGGAGAGAGAAGGGAGAGGGTAGGGGTGGAGGGAGGGAGACAGAGGGGCAGGGGAGGGTAGAGAGTTCTTGTGCATTAGCTCTAAAGGCCCAGAGCCCTCAGTTCTGTGCCCAGTGTAAGAAGGGCCAACTTCACGGGTCCAAGCATTCGAAGGCTTTTATGCTCACTCAACTGGGACCACTAACTGGTCAGAGCATGTCTCCTCTGCCTCTGCTCACATGGAGCCCCCTGGCCCTTTGGCCACGATGCCCCTTCCCTTCCCTGTGAGAATTGCCCTGGTGGGTTCATAGATGTGGGATTTCACTAGGCTAAAAATTCACCCTGAGGGGCTCTTGTCCCAGATCCCACCAACCTTCTTTCCTTCCCTTGTGTGGGGACGCACACGCAAAGGCGTGCGCACCTTTCAAGAGCTTGCACAGGTGCAGTCTCTTGTGTCGTGGGCAGTGCAGTAAGGCAGGATGGAGTGTTTCATTTCTCCCCTGACCCTACTGCTTCTCCACTCTCAGCCCTGTGCTGATCCTTTGCCCTTGGGGTTTTGAAGGCAATAGGAACCTGCCTCCCAGCCAGAATGGTTTTCTCCCCCTTTCTCCATAGAATGAAGGCATAAACTGTCGCCCTTGTGGTAATCAAGGTCAACTGCAATCACAATCTGTACATCCTCCAGGTAAGAAAGGAGTCGCTGGATGTGATTCTGGTTCACAGCTCTCCCCTCCCCCACTCCAAGCCCCACGGCCACCTCCTCACCTGCCCCAGGTCCCTTGGTCCTCGCTGGCCTTGATGGAGTTTCTTTTGACTATTGGTCCTCTGTTCAGTTCATGACTGTGTCATCATTCAAGTCCCCAAGCCTGCCTTGATTGGCCTCCTCTGCTGAGGAGGAGGGTGCCCGGGCCAGGGTAGATGGAGGGAAGGGAGAGAGACTAAGGGAGCAGAGGGACGAGCTTCCTTCACAGCAGACAGTATAAGAGAGAGACAGGGAGAGGGAGAAGGAGTGGGGAGGAGTTAATTCTGGAGGTGTGGGGCAGTAGACCTCTATTTCTTGGGCTGGGTAGGAGATAAGGTTTTAGGAGAGTGGATACCTCTTCCCTTTAGCTTCCTGAGAACCTGTGGTGTGGTTTCACTGCACGATTTGAAAGGTTAGAGAGCGGCTATGAATTGCCGGGGTGGCCCACATGCATCCCGGGGGGCCCTTCAAGGAAACTGGCATTGGCAGCAGAGGCTGGCCGCATCTCAGCTTCTCCTTTCCCTGCCCAGGCCATCTGGAAAGGGCTTGCAAACCCTCCCAGATGTCCCTCAAAAGTTCTCCTGGGTCCTAGGGAGTCTCCTGCATGGAGCCGGGCGGGGAGGAGGTGACCCAGAGGAGCCGGGGTCTCCCAAGGAGGGCAGCACGCACGCCAGGGCTCGCTGGCACCGCTGACAAACCCCTCTGCCCCACCCCCATTCGGCTGTAAATTTAGGCAGTTCAGGCTGCATGAGTCGGTGGACAGGGGCTTTCAAATCAGTCTATCTGGGTTAAATGGATTGGTCGCTCTGCAGTTGGTGACCGGGTTTTTCCTTACGGATAAAAGGAAGTGCTAATCCCTACCTCGTAGGTTTCCGGAGAGGGATTAAGGCAGTGATTACGCCTGAAACATAGTGGGTGCTTAGTTGATCTTAATCCCCCCCCTTTCCGAACACTTCTTCCCACCTCAGCTCCATGCTACTTTTCTAAATAGGAGGTGATGATACCGGAAATGGAAGGGAAAGGAGGAAGGTGTGTGTTCCTATTAACCACAGTGTCCTTCAGATTAGGCATTAAAGCATTTATTACTCATTGGGCTGTGTGTAGGAATAGGAATTTTGAAACGATAAGGAATGTCTCACACATGACAAAGGAAATAGAGCCGATAGGGAAAACTCTTCAGTTAAAGAGGCCTGGAGTCAGCAGCGGAGACTTGAGAACCAGCAGCTACGGCAAATCTCCTTGTCTGTCCTCTGCAGTGTGGGGAGGACAGAAGCTTCTGGTTGGGCCGGGGACTGGGAAGGTTTACCATCTTGTAAAAGAAGGTGGGCATTTTGTAAACAGGAGGCAGTAGGCCCTGGGCTTGTGCCCTTGTTTTTGTGTGAAGCCAGAGCGGGAGAGCCTGATAGACATCTCCCAACAACACCTACATCTACATCCCTGGCACCCCCAAATCAGTGAGTCTTTGCTTTTAGGGTCTCCTTATACTCTTTCACTATTGACCCAATCCACTCCGCGGTTTTCTGCTTGGCTTCCTCCCAGCTGAAGAGCGGCTCATACCCCAGATCCCGCTGAGCTTTCTTATAGGAGAAGGTAAACACACTATTTAACAATGTGACCATGTGGCGGGTGAAGGGGGGTTGGTATTTGTAAATTGGACGGAGCAGGAAACTCACTATTTCCAGCAAGAAGCCAAGCCAGTACTGCAGACATAGTGGAAGACTCATTCTGGATTCAAGGGCCATGCCCCATTCTTTGCTCAGAGCGTAATTGAGGTTATCGTAGCTTTGATGAGGCGTGTCATCAGAGATATAATAGAACTGTCCTCCAATGTTGGGGGCCTTCTTGGGGTCCTGGAGGGCCCTCAAGGCCAGAATGTGAGCCCAGGCCACATTGCCAACATAGACAGGGTTGACTAGGGAGAACTTGCTGTTTTGTTTCAGGACGCCATTGTTCTTCAGGGCCTGGTATATATGGCCATAAAGGAATATGCTTCCTTCCCCATAGATATACATGGGCCTTAAGGCACAAGTGTGCAAGGTGCCACCATTTTGAAGAGCCCACCCATTAGCAGCCAGCACAGCCTTCTCCGCAAGCTTTTTGCTGTATGGATATGAACTGGTCCATGTGGATTCGAGGTGGTCGTCTTCCTGGCCATTCTGGATGATCTCCCTGTAGGAGTTGGGCCCGGCCACCTCTATGGTGCTGGTATAGATGAAGATCGGCACACTAGCCTGGGCACAGACTTCCAAAAGGAGCTGGGTACCTGCCCATGGGGAACACGCAGTCAGTATCAACAATCAATCCAAACAGCCAGTGGTGCCCACAGACCACGTCCACCCCGTACCCGGCAAGTGGGGTAGTTGTTGTAGATCAGGAGTGCACCCCTCTGGGTCTCTGGCTAAGATTTGACCATGCTATAGCCATAGATAAAATGCAAAAAATGCAAAAAGGGAAAGAAACCGACATTTGGGTTCTGGACAACAAGGATTTCTAGGCTTTTGGATTTCCTGGACCCGTGTGTGTACCTTTTTAATTTTGGAAAAGGACAGAAGGTTGCCATTTTATATTTTGCTGAGTAAAGACATTACAAAAATTGTCACTTAATCTCTCCCACCTCATTAAAAACAGGTTATTTTAAATATAACATTATTAGGAGGCCATACTCTCAGCATATGGACTAGCATTTTACCTAATCTCGACTGAGTGTTCCCTCCAAAGGCCACTCCTAATTCTGGCTGTGATTCCTTTTACCCATGGACGTGGTAAACCTTCCTTTTACTTAGCATTCCTGAGCCCGGCTTCCTCTGGTCAGCCGGGTGGAGAACGGGAAAGAGGAGTGTGCCCTCTGGTGGTTAGTACCTGTAACAGGAGGATCTTGCAGAATCCCTTTGGCCTGGGGAGGTGATGCAGAGCACCATCCCCATAAGGAAGGAATTTCCCTGGCAAAGCATTGTTTTTCTTTTTCTTTCTTTCTTTTTTTTTTGGTATTAAAAAAACCCATTTTAAAGTCTTTGTGCAATTTGATTTTCTAGAGACACAGTCTCATTAAAGAAAATCAAATCTATAGGCTGAGGGGGAAATGACCATTCCTGTGAAGTATTTTCTAAACCTGGGAGTGACATTGGTTTTAATTTGCTGATGCTTCTAACGCTTCTCAGGGATTTCAAATCCCTTCTTGTTGGGAGCCCTGGAGAGCAGGAGTTAGGAGAGAGGGGCTAAAAAGGGAAAGTTGGTTAATCTAGCACCCTCCTTGCTGTGTGGGAGTGGTGAGGGTGTGGCTAAGTAGAAGAGAAAGGGTCATTTTTGAGAGTGTGCTATCCTAAAGCAATGAATTGCTTTAGAAGAGGAGCAGCTGAATAGACTAATGCCTAACTTTGTAGAGCAGGGCATGGAAGCCAGATAGGACTGGGGATTGGGGTGCTGTAGTCCTAGACAGACTGCCTCCATGCCAGGCTAATAAGAGATTTAAGCTAATCCTTTAAACAAGTGTGTCTAGTTTTAAAGTAGATTGGAAAGCCATAATTCAGAAAGAGCCACCAGCCAGGCATTTAAGGGATAAGGCTCTAAGGAGGGTGTACTTTGGGCACCTGGCTAGAAACTACTCTTTAACGGGACACCCAGCAGTGAGCTGAAGAAGGCCATTATGGATAAGGGGAAGCTGTTCCCATTAAGACAGTACTGGGTGATTCTGTCCTGTCAGACTGCTGTAAACTTGTTTTGCTGGGTCTCTGAGCAGGAAGGTGCTAGATATTCTCATTATGCTTGGTGATCTTGCACAGGAGACCTGCCCGAAGGGATCTTGGCCCAGAGCTACGGCCCATCGCTCATAATGGACCTAGGGGGTCCTTCATATCACAGAGCTCTTAGTTCTCAGCCTTACTGGGTGACCACCAGCTTAGAGGCACACAGAAGGGCTAAGATGAGGACCAAGGAGGCACTGGTAAGGTCTGATTCTAGCCCAGGGGGAGGCAGGAGGTGGTTGGAATGGAACCGATGCTTGATTAGAGCTGCAGTGAAAAGAGCTTTCGTGGCCTTTGGAGACACTCAGGTGTGGTTTAGATTCTAGTTCTCCGACTCAGGGGGACCTGACAAGTGACTCAGGCCTTCTCAGCCCGAGCTTCCTCCTCTAGAAGACTGGGGATAGCAGCCTCGCATCTCTCAGTGGTGATAAGAACAAGCAGTTGGCACAGGCTGAGCTCAGGGATGGGGGCTTCTCCTCCCCTCCTCTCCTGTTTTCTGAGCCTCTTTGCCCACCTTATTCCATATCCTCCCTGGGGTACTGTACCTTTCAGATTGACTTTCATGATGGTTTCTCGGCTAATTTCACCTGTGACGTCAATGACTGAGGCGGCGTGAATGACAACGGAGGCGCCCTGGCAGGCTCTCTTCAGGTACTGCTCGTCCAGAATGTCTCCTTCCAGCATGGTCAGCTTGATCTTGCTCTGGAGCTCTGTGTGGACATGAAGCAGGTCATTGGAAGGCTTTCTGGATCGGGAAGTTTCCTGATAAAGGTGGCATTTACCCAGGCCTTCAAGGACAGGGACAGTGAGGGGACGGCGGGGATAAGGGTCACATCCATGGGAGGAACAAGTAAACAAACGCACAGGAATCAGGATGTGTAGCATTTATTGGGAAAGAGCAAACGGCTTGTTTTCACCCCATTTTATTTAAAAAAAAACGAATTTGAGCAGTGAGGGGTCAAGTGCGCCTGGGACAAAAATTATTAAAGAGATTCATGGGATGGGGTGCCTGGGTGGCTCAGTCGGTTAAGCGTCTGACTTCGGCTCAGGTCATGATCTTGTGGTTCGTGAGTTCGAGCCCCATGTCGGGCTCTGTGCTGACAGCTAGCTCAGAACCTGGAGCCTGTCTTCTGATTCTGTGTCTCCCTCTCTCTCTGACCCTCCCCTGCTCACACGGTTTCTCTCTCTCTCAAAAATAAATATAACAGTAAAAAACTTTAAAAAAGAGGGATTCATGGGAAATTCATAAAATTCATTAAGGGGAGTAGGGTGATTATGGAGAATGGATTTATATCCACTGCTCCTCTTACAAGGAAAGAACTTGAACTTAGTTCTGTAGGGAATAAGGTGTCACCTACGGGTTTGGAACAAGAAGAGAAACAAACAGAGCTGGTGTAGGAAGCTAACCCCGGCTGCCGTATATAAAATGTATTGGTGTGGTGCATCTAAAAGAGAACAGGGCAGTAGAGAGGTTCATCAGAATGTGTGCACCAAACTTCAGATGAGATGGACCCACAGAGAGAGCAGGGACAGGGAGAGATACCAGGCTGGACCTTCCAGACCTTACTTGGACAGGTCCTGGTTCTTACTGGAGATAGGTTAAGAGGAAGAGGTTTTGGTAGGGTCCATGTTAGCCTGAGTATTTCCTGCTTAGGTGATCAGGAGGATAGTGGAGCCATTGACAGGGAGGAATGCCTTGTCAGATTCCATCTAAAGCAGATATCATTGCTGAAAATGAGTCAGCCGCCAAGGGACCAGCGTTCTGACCATCTAGCCCAGGGCAGTGGATACAGCCTCGAGGTCCTCGGCACCTCTGAAACCCTCAGGAGGTGGCACTACCAGTGACATCATCAGCTCACCTAGCCCATGGAATAAACATGGTGTTACATACAGTTCGGGGAAGTTCCCCACACTTACTTTGGGCTATCTCCTTTGTCCACAACTTGCACAGCTGTCTGATCTTTTCCTTCCCAGCTCTCTCATAACATAGTATTCTGATGTCCACTATACAGGCAGGGAAACTGAGGCTGAGACACGTTAAGGGGCAGGTCTAAGTCACACTTGTAGTGAAGACTCAAGCTTGTCCCCTGCCTTGGAGCTTTGCTCTGTTTCCCCTGTCACCCATGGGCAGGATTAACACTTTTCTTTTCTGAGGCAGATTAAGGATAAGTCTATGTATGTATATATGTATTTAAAGGATAAGACAATTCAACTGAAATTGGCAATGGAGATCAGAGAACAGTGAGAGAGAAATTCAGAGTGAGAAATTCAGGGCTGAGAAAATTCCTTCCTGGGTTACAACCTGAAGAACCATCTGCTCTGCTTAAGCCTCTGCCAAATTTGCTCTGTCCTCCCCCAATCCCCCACCCCCGTCCCTTTTCAGGCAACTCCAAGGCGGCCCCGAAGTAGAAGAAAGGCAGAGGAAAAGCTGCAGGAGATCAGTAGGAATTTTGTGTCTCCACCTTCCCGCCTCCTTTCCTCTGCCTCTTCTTTGCTGCTGACTTTAGAGGCACTGATACTTTGAGTGGGGAGAACCCCAGAGCCCGGAGGGGAAAGGCCTCTTCCCCTATTAGCTTGGAGGGGCGCAGAGGGACCAGCAGAGGGCGCTGCGGCTGTGCGGGTGGTAGGGGCACAGCTCCCGCCCTCTCTGAGGCTCCGTGGACTTGCGAAGTATTTTACGTAGCCTTAATATAGAAGTCTGCTTATGCGGTGTGGGCTGGGTTGTAGGGAGACCCAAAGAGAAACTACTGGACAAACCAGTGGTTAAAAGCACAGCCGCTGCGGCTAGGCATCCTGGGTTCCGTTTCAGCGTTGCCATTGTTCAGCTGTGGAACCTTGAACACCTTAACCTTTGCTGTGGTCTGAATGTTTGTGTCCCCCCCACATTCATGTGTTGATATCCTAATGCTGTGATGGTGTGAGGAAATGGGGCCTTTGGAAGGCGATCAGGTCATGAGGGTTTAACCCGCATGAAGGGGATCAGTACTCTTATAAAAGAGATCCCAGAGCCAGAGAGAGCCCTCACCCTCGGTACATGTGACAATGCGGCAAGATGAGACAGACCATGAGCCAGGAAGAGAGCTCCCTCCAGAACGTCACCCTGCTTTGCTCTTGGACTTCTAGCCCCGGAACTGTGAGAAATAAATTTCTGACGGGTTTAAGCCACCCAGTCTATGATATACTGTTATTGCTGCCTGGACACACAAAAAGACGCCTTTCTGTGCCTGCTTTCTCATCTTTTTTTTTTTTTTTTAACTTATTTATTTATTCTGAGAGAGACAGAGACTGTGGGAGTGGGGAGGAGCAAAGAGAAAGGGAGAGAGTGACCATCCCAAGCAGGTTCTGTGCTGGTAGCACAGAGCACAATGTGGAGGCTCAAAACCACGAAACCGTGGGATCATGACCTGAGCTGACACCAGAGTCAGAAGCTCACCTACGCACCTCTACTTTCTCATCTTTAAAGAGGAGGACAATATAACCTATCCCCCAGGGATGTCACGAGCCGCAAAAAAGTGGACGCACGTAGAACCCTGAGTCAATGCCTGGCACAGAAAAACCACTGTAGGGCTTTTCTGCCAGGATCTTCGCAGAGGCCCGTGCCCGTCCTGGACACCACCTGACTTGTCACACTGGGAAACCACTTTGCTTTTCTAGGTTGAACATTGCCTGTTCAGGACATCAGCTGTCAGACGGTCAGTATTGCGGAGACACGAGGGTTACAGACGGTCCACGCTGACCGTACATGTACATGTGTGTTCATCAGAGACACTGCTGAGCCGAGAGGAGAGGAAATAAGACATTTGAGACATTCAGAGCACAGGAGAGATGAGGAGAGTGACGAGCACTGTCTGGGAGGGTGGGGAGGGGGACAGGGAATTGGTTTGGGGGTGCACAGTGGGGAAATGGGAGAGACTGAAGTCTCACTTTGCCTAGAGGCAGCCCTAGTGCCATAGGACTGGGCCCTCTGCGGGGAGGCCCTGCTGGAGCCCTGCTGTCGGTTAGTCCGAGGGCCTCAGCAAGTCTCTCTACCTTCGTGCCCCTCCATTTCCTCATCGTCCTGTTGGGTGACACCCAACCTTTCCTACCTCCCTCACAGGGATGTTTTGAGGATTTGGGAGTGGGGGTGAGGTGAAACAGGTCTTACACATCTAGCTTTTGCATTTGCACGAGGGGCAGCAATCTGGGAAAAGAGCAGAGCGGCGAGGGCTCCAGCAAATTCTGCAGCCGCTTTTTTTGTGGTGATGAGCAGAGACAAATGGTTAAAAGAGATGTACAGGGAATCCACACTCTGGAGCCTGGCAGTCTGTCTCTGGCTCCCTTGCTGTGCGCTGCGTATTCTCCCCACCTCTCTCCCTCTCTGTCTCTCTGTGTCTCTGTATCTGTCTCTGTCTCTCTCACACATACACACAGACACACACATGCACACACACACACTCAGCTTCACCTTCACTTCCCTTTCTTTCACCTTCACTGAAGATGCTAAATGAAACAACAGAAGGACCAGGACAATCTTTGCCCGTGGTAGATGTTGCAAAGTCTGAAATCTTCAGAACATCAAAGAGTTGTTGATTAAGGAGAGAACTGATAATGTGCTTTTATAAATGAGAAGAAAAGAGACCTAGAGGCCAAAGTGGCTGACCCATGGTCATCGGCTCTAGTTCTGGATCAGGTCAGACCCAGTCTCCCCATAGCCTCGTAGGTCTTACACTGCACCACCTGTGATTTCCCTTCTGATGACTTTGGACCCAGGATTAGCCGTGATTTGGTTATAACTGTCCTACCCAGTTGACATAGTTGTTGACATACCTACCCAGGGGTCAAGATGGAGCTACCCACCCTCAAACTCAAGTTCACTTACTAGAAAATTCCTCCCGTACTTCTGGTCTGAAGACTTTGTCCAGTGCCCGGATCTCCTGTAGTTCCTTCTCCTTCACCAACAATTGAACAATCCTCTGACCCAGAAACCCTCCTGCCCCTGTAACAAGGCAGCTCCACCCAGCCATGGTCAAACCTGGGTACCAAGAAGCGCTCTCCAAGAATCAGAAAAACTGGGGAGCAGATTAGCGTACAGCGAGACCCTGGAGGAAGAAAGAGAGGTCAAGTAGTTACAGGTTCACAAAAACAATTTTGTTCCCTCCACTTTATTTCTGCAGAACTCCCATGCCCAGGAATAGATGAACGAAAGTGAGAAAGCTCTAACCTGTTTGATTGTTGGAAGCCAGTTGAAAGAGCCTGGGTTCTGGTCTTCTTAGGTCCCAAAGGCAGGATTCGAGTTTTATGCAGTCTTGTTTCTGGCTCAGCCTCTTTACCTTGAGCTCTTACCACATACCCATGGCTCATGCCTCCTGCAGGGTCCCTCCTCCCTAAAAACTGCTGACCTTTAACATAGCTCTCATTCTTCCAAGGCACAGGAAGCTAGCTTCAGGGCCACTGCGTGATAAAGGCTTGGTCCTCTCTGTAACAAGAGATCTGATTGTCCATGCCAGCTGTCTGGAATCCACAATCTCTGGATTTAAACGCAGAGAAGAGATCTGCCAGAACAATGGGCATTTTTGCCTTGTGCTGCAAATACATGGGAGGAGAAAATCTATTGTAGTCCATTGTCTCCTCTCTCAGAGTGCCATTTGAAATGTTACTGGCTTGCAAAGTCTAGACATTTGCATTGGCAGCAGCTCCAGACAGTGAGTTCTATGGAAAGTGACTTTCTTTCCACTCCCACATGTCCAGGACCTCAATTTCGGTTTCCCCTCGGAGAGCTCTGGGTTTATGGAGGAAGATCACCACTGAAGGGGAGCCATCTAGGGATAACTGTACAGTCCTGTGGTCTGGATAATAAGAATAGGGATTTGTAGCTTCGGCCACAGTGGGTCTTAGGGACGTTTACAGCCATCCCACGTTTTGATTGCAAAACCACTCTTAGCAGAGTCCTAAAGTCAAGATACTATAGATGTTTTTGAAGCCTGTGCCCCAGAGGTGCCCTAGTACCCCCACCATAAGCTCCTCAAGGCATTGCCTTTTCTCTCCTTTGAAAAGTTGAGGTGTAATTTACATGCATGAAAATGTCCAGATCTTAAGTGTTAGTTCAATAAAGCCTTGACAATGATGAACACCGCTGTGACCACTATCCAAGAAAACCTACAGAACATTTCCTTCACCTCAAAAAGTTCTTTCTTGCCCCTTTCTAGTCAACTCCCACCTTCCACCCTGCCCACAATCTACCCCAGAAGCAATGACTTTCTGATTTTTAGTTTCAATAGATGCTTTATTTTTTCTCCTAAAGTCTTTATGGTTCTGATTATACACTTAAATATAGAATCCATGTGAAATTAAAATTTATGTGTGGATTTCAGAAAAATTTACTGTTGTATTTATCTATTGTTTGTCGCTTTTCTATTTCATCAGTTTATTTTACTTATTTGCTTCCTTTTGTTTGCTTTGGGTTCAATTTACTCTTGCCTTTCAAGGTTCTTAAGGTCAAAGCTGTGTTATTGATTTTTATCCCTTTGTGTGTGTGACTATTGTCACTGAAAGCAATAAATTTCTCTGTTAAGTACCATGCTAGCCACATACAACAATTTTGATGGATTAGGCTTTTATCATCATTCAGGGGAAAATATTTTCTAATTTATCTGTGATTTCCTCTTTAACATGTAAGTTGTTCTGAAGTATGTTGTTTAATTTCTAAAATTAGGGATTTTCTAAATACTTTGTTTTTATTGATTTCTAATTTAATACTACTGTGGTATGATTTTCATTCTTAGATATTTATGAAAACTTGTTTTGAGGTCCAGCATATGGTCCTGGTGAAAACAGCACATGCACTTGAAAAGAATGTTTTCTTCGTCGTTGGGAAAAATGTGGGGTGCATGGGTGGCTCAGTTGGTTAAGCGTCCGATTTCAGCTCCAGCTTCTGCTCAGGTCACGATCTCACAGTTCGTGGGTTCGAGTCCCACACTGGGCTCTGTGCTGACAGCTCGGAGCCTGGAGCCTGCTTCAGATTCTGTGTGTGTGTGTGTCTCTCTCTCTGCCCCTCTTCCGCTTGCATTCTGCGTCTCTCTCGCTCTCTCCAAAAACAAATTGAAAACCTTAGAAAAAAAGATGTTGGGAGAAAAATATCTACAAAGATTGGGTTTGACACCCTCCTCTGAGTCTCTCTTTCTCCTTGTGTCATGGACATTCTCCTCTTCTCACTTGAGACCGGACTCCTCGTGTTGCAAACACATTTGTCTAGGGAAGGTTGACTGTAGTCACTGAGTTGTAGCAGCTCGTTCTCTGAAGCTGTCAGCACTAGGTAAAAGCCCTTGGTCCTGCCGTGACCTGTGTAGCCTTACTTGAGGCCACCAAGGTGCATCAAACCGCTTTGCCTGCCAGAGTGATGCTCTAAGTGAACCATACACATCTCATCCCCTTCAGGACTGGGGAATTCATTCCTCCAGCTGTTGGGAGGGTTGGAGGCTGGCAGAATTCAGCTAGTGTCCTCTGGAAATTGCATTCAGCCAAAGAGCCTATAGGACACGAGTTTAGAGTCTCTGAGTGGAACCAATATACATTATGTAGAAAATGAATAAATAAAGGGCAAGGCAGGGAGGGGGGCCACAATATCACATTTCTTTTATTTCTAAACAGCTTTATTGGGATATAATTTACAAGCCATAAAATCCACTTGTTTTAAGTGTATAATTCAACTATTTTAAATAAAATTATGGGCGTATGTAACTCTCACCCCACTCTTGTTTTGGAACATTTCTACCACCCCCAGATCTCTTGTGCCCATTAGCAGTTATGCCCCATTCCTACTCCTCATCTCTAGGAAACTTGGAATTGACTTTCTGACTCTAAATTTGCCTTTTCAGGACATCATAAGAATGGAGTCATTGCAACATGTCGTCTTTTGTATCTGGCTTATTTTAACTTAGCATAATATACTTTTGAGATTCATCTCTCTTGTAGCATGTATCAGTCTTTCATTCTGTTTAGGTGCTGAGTACTATTCCATTATATGGATATACCACATTTTGTTTATTGATAAACCAGTTGATGGATAATTGGGGTTTTCCCACTTTTTGGGCTATTACAGAAAAAGCTGGTATGAACATTCACATAAAGGGTTTGTGTAGACCTATGTTATCATTTCTGTTGAGTATTAGGAGTGAAATCACTGAGACACACAATAAATTTATCTTTAATTTAAGAAGGGGCCAAACTGTTTTTCAAAATGGCTGCACTACGGTCAGTATTGAGTGAATGTTTTCTATTTTTTCCACATTGTTTCTTCACATCTCCAATTGTTATTGTGCACATGTTTTATTATAGCCATCTTAGTGGGTAAGAAGTGGTGTCTCATCATGCTTTTGATTTGCATTTCACTAATGACTAATGATGCTGAACATCTTATCACGTGCTTATTGAACATTTCAATACCTTTTGGGTGAAATGCCTATTCAAATCTTTTGCTCATTTTAAATTGGGTTATTTATCTTCTTATTAGTGAATTCTAGAAGTATTTCATATTCTGGACACAAGGTCTTTAATAGATAAGTTAACCTAAAAATAAAACTGACAGGGTTTTTTTTTGTTGTTGTTTTTTTTACCAGCAAAAATTGGTTTATTCAGGAGTAGCAGAGAATTGCAATTCTGGACAAGCAAGCTATGATAGAGCCATAGGCAAGTGCACAGAATAAAGAATAGGAACACTTTTTTTATAGAGGAAAAGGGGAAGTTGGGATGGCTGTTATAAACAAAAAGTCCATTGGAATGAACTGCCATTTTGAAGGACAGTAAATTTTCATTGGCTGAGTTGTGACAGTCTTCATTGGCTAGGCTGTTGGTGGGGAAGGAGGAAAGCCTTTGGGGTAGTAAAGGGGTATCTACCTGCAAGGTGCATCTCTTCTTGTTGGGTCTGCAACTGACAGTGAGTGGGAGGGTGTAGGAGCTCCCCTGCTGGCCTATGGACTCTATCCCAAAGGAAATTTCTTTTTCCTAATTTCCACAGATAAGTGATTTGAAAATACTTCCTCCAGTCTGTGGCTTATCCTTTCATTTTCTTAGTAATGTCTTTTGAAGTACAAACATTTTTCATTTTATTAAAATCCCATTTAAACGGTGCGCCTGGGTGGCTCAGTCGGTTGGGCGACCGGCTTCAGCTCAGGTCATGATCTCACTGTTCGTGGGTTCAAGCCCCACATCAGGCTCTGTCTGTGCTGACAGCTAGCTCAGAGCCTGGAGCCTGCTTCAGATTCTGTGTCTGCCTCTCTCTCTGACCCTCCAGTGCTCGCACTGTCTCTCTGTCTCTCAAAAATAAATAAAAGACATAAAAAAATATTTAAAAAATCCCATTTAAACATTTTTTTCTTTTATCAGTCATGCTTTTGTCCAACCCAAGGTCATAAAGATTTTCACCTATGGTTTCTCCCAAGAAGTGTATAGTTTTAGCCTTTACATTTGGGTCTATGATCCATTTTGAGGGCATCTTGGCATGTGGTGTGAGTTCACAGTTTAAATTCGAATGGTCAATTGATTTGGACAAAGATGCCAAGTACACTCAATGAGGGCAAAAACATTTTTTTAAAGCATATGGCATTGTGACACCTGGAAAATCTACATGCTCAGAGAAGATCAGAGCAAGTTATGTAAGGTATGGCCCATCTGGGTCACTACCAGTTGACATCAGAGTTTGACAAGAATTCCCCAATATGGCATAGCATGGGTTAACTAGTATGCTATCTTAGGAAAACTCACAAAGGCCAAGGGTTGGCAAAGAAATAGAAGGCATGACTTCCCCATTCTCCCATCCTACACTGTTGCATAAGAGGCACACAGTGTGGGTCTACATTCCACTGTAAGGACACTACCTCCTTCATTCTGTGTTTGTATCATGTAAACACAAGAGAGCAGCTTCATCAATGGAGGTACACACATGACGTTGGTGCCAGCCAGTCTGGATTTGGAGTTTCAGCTGCTAATAAAATTTGTAAGGAAAAATCAATTGCCCAGCACCTGGAGGCAATGGAGCTCATGGGAAGGATCTTCTTCACCTTTGGGAAGAAAGCCACTGGTTCCACAGGGAGCCATTCAAGATAGAGTTCCTCCATCAGGGAAGAGTGGATCTCTCCTCTTGGCTCCCTTGCTAAACTCCTGGATCACTTTAGGACAGTTACACTCCTTATTTCATCTCTAGAGGTAAATTTGGGAAATGGAAGCATATAGTAGTTTTTGAAGTCACAAGATTAGATGAAATATAGGAAGAGAGTATATTCATGGGTAAAAGGGAAAGCCGCAGGACTGAATCCTGGGACAGATGTAACAACATTTAGAGGTTGAACAGAAGAGGAGGAGCCAGCTAAGGAGGCTGAACAAGAGGGATGTGAAGCTGGAAGGAAATTTGAAGAGTATGCTACTATGAAAGTCAAGCATAGAAAGTATTTCAAGAAGGAAAGTGTGGTCAGTTATGTTGGATGTTGCTACAGCATCAAATGCAGTGATGAAAAGAATTGACCTTTGGTTTTGGCAACATGGAGTTAAAAATTAACTTGGAAAGAGCAATTTCTGTGAAAAGTTATGTTGAAAGTCAAATTGTAGTGCACTGAGTCCCAAAGTAGGTAAGAGAATGACTCTAAAACAACACCAACACCACAGACACACACACACACACACACACACACACACACACACACACACCCCAAAGAGACAAACGAATGAACAAACCCACCCGTTCAAGGAGCTGTCTTATGAAGATCTCACTAAAAACCTGTTAAAGCCAGTGGGGTCAAGAGTTTGTTGTTGTGGTTGTTACACTTGATTGCTGAATCCTTAACATGCAGCACAGTGTACAGTATATAGATGTTCAAAAATTGCTGAGTGTTTGAACTGAATGAAGTTCTATGCCTTATACATCTTTATGTTCCCATAAGAAATAGCACAATATCTGACACATAATAGGAGCTTAATTAATGTTTGCTGAATGAATGAATGAATGAATAAATGAATGAATGGAAGGATACACGAACAATCAGGGACTCTAAAATGTCTTAATGCTTTTGAAAACCTTACGAACTCACAGGTAAAAGGAAATAGAAGAGAGCAGTGACCACAGAAATAAATGTACTAGGAAGCTTCCCATATTAATGTGACTCCCTGTATTTACCTGTCTGTCTCTCCAGTGTCAGACATGACATTTGTCCTGCATGCTCCCCTCTCTTACAGATCCAAGAAGAGTTAATTGATGTTTCGGTCCGTTCAGCCTTTTCACCTGTTGTTTGGATGGAGTTGTGACTTCCAAACTCCTCATATGTGAAACCTACATGTATTATCTCATTTAATTTTCAAAATAAACTCAATTTTTAGAACATTTTTAAGTTCACAGCAAAACTGAGGAGAAAGTGCAAAGGATTCCCATGTACATGTGCACACATACCTGGCCCATTATCAACACCCTGCACCAGAATGGCGTGTTTGTTACCATCAGTGAAGCTGCACATTGTGTTAACACGTAAAGTCCACAATTCACATTAGAGTTCACTCTTGGTGTTGTCCTTTCGATGGCTTAGGATAAATGCATAGTGACATCTTCTACTATCACAGTATCATCTAGAACAGTCTCACTGTCCTAGAAGTTCTCTGTGCTCCACCTAGTTATCCTTTCCCCTCCACTAATGCTTGGCAACCACTGATTTTTTTCTACTGTGTTTATAGTTTTGCCTTTCCCAGAATATCATGTTGTTGGAATAATATAAACACCTTTTTTGATTGGCTTATTTCACTTAGTAACTTAAGATTTCTCCATATCTTCATGGCTTGATAAGTAATTTTTTTTTTTTTTTTTTTTTTTGCTCTGAACAACATCCCATTGTGTGGATATACCTCATTTTATCCATTCACCTACTAAAGAACTAAAGAACATCTTGTTTCCTCCCAAATTTTGTTGATTATGAATAAAGCTCCTACCAATATTCACATGCAGGTTTTTTGTGTGGATGTAAGTTTTCTACTTATTTGAGTACACACCAAGGAGCACAATTGCTAGGTTTCATGGTAAGAGTGTGTTTGGTTTTATAAGAAACTGACAAACTCCCTTCCGATTGGTAGTGCCATTTTGCATTCCTACCACTAATGATGAGCATTCCTGTTGCTCTGCATCTTCATCAACATTTGGTGTTGTCAGTGTTTGGGATGTTTTGCCAATCTAATTAGTATGAAGTAGTATCTCATTTTAATTTGTAGTTCCCTAATGGCATATGATGTGAAGCATCCTTTCACATGCTTATTTACTATCTCTATGTCTTCTTTGGTGAAGTGTCTGCTCAGGTCATTTTAAATTCAGGTGATTCATGTTCTTTTTGTTGAGTTTTAACAGTTCTTTGTGGAGTGCTTGGGTGGCTCAGTCAGCTAAACATCTGACTCCGGATTTCATCTCAAGTCATGATCTCATGGTTCCTGGGTTTGAGCTTTGCATTGGGCTCTGTGCTAAGAGTATGGAGCCTACTTATCCTCTCTCCCTCTTTTTCTGCCCCTGCCCTGTTCATAATACTCTCTCTTTCTCTCTCTCAAAAGCAAAATAAATAAACATTAAAAATATATATATGAATTCTTTGTAAATTTTGGATAACATTCCTTATCAGATATGGATTTTGTAAAGTTCTCTCCCAGTCTGTGACTTGTCTTCTTATTCTTTTGACAATTTCTTTCAGAGAAAAAGTTTTTAATTTTAATGATGTCCACATTATCAATTATTTCTTTCATGGATTGTGTCTTTGGTGTTGTACCTAAAAAATCATTGCCATATCCAAAGCTACCTGGGTTTACTCCTATGTTATGTTTAGTTCTGGGATCTTTATTCTGTTCCATGATAATCTATTTATCTATTCTTTCACCCCTATACACTGTCTTGATTACTGTAGACTTCTAGTAAGTCTTGAAGTTGGATAGTGAGAGTCCTACAACTTTTTTCTTCTCCTTTAATGTTGTGTTGGCTATTCTGGGTCTTTTGACTCTCCATATAAACTTTAGAATCAGTCTGTCAATATCCACAAAATAACTTGCTGAGATTTTTATTGGGATTGTATTGAATCTATAGCTTAAGTTGGAAAGAATTGATGTCTTGACATATTGGGTCTTCTTATGTATAACATGGGACATCTCTCCATTTATTTAGTTCCTCTAATGTCTTTACTCAGAATATTTCCCACACATCTGGTACACATTTTGTTAGATTTATACCTAAGTATTTAGTTTTCTTGGGTGCTAATGTGAATGGTATTGTGTTTTTACTTCCAAATTCCACTTGCTCATTACAGGTATATAAGAAGTTGACTGACTTGTTGTTAACCTTATATCCAGCAGCCTTGTTATAATTGCTTATTAGTTCTAAGGAGACTTATTTTGTGTATTCTCTTTGATTTTCTACTTAGACAATCATGTCATTTGCAAACAAAGACAGTTTTATTTATTCCCTCCTAATCTGTATACATTTTATTTCCTTTTCATGATTATTACTTAGGACTTTCAGGATCATGTTGAAAAGGGATGGTGAAAGGGGGCATCCTTGCCTTGTTCCTGATCTTAGTGAGACAGCTTTGAAGTGCTCACCATTAAGTATGATGATAGCTGTAGGTTCATTGTAGATGTTCTTTATGAAGTTGAGGAAGTTCCTCTCTGTTTCTAGTTTGCTGAGAGTTTTTATTATGAATGGGTATTAGACTTTGTCAGTTGCTTTTTCTGCATCTATTTACATGATCAAGTGATTTTTCTTCTTTAGCCTGTAATTGTGATGGATTACATTAAATGATTTTTGAATATTGAACCAGCCTTGCATACTTGAGATAAATCCAACTTAGTTGTGGTGTATAATTACTTTTATATGTTGTTGAATTTGATTTGAATTTAAATGGTTGAATTTGATTTGCTAATATTTTACTGAGGATTTTTGAATTTGAATTTGATTGTTCATTTGCTAATATTTTATTGAGGATTTTTGCATCTATGTTTTGAGAGATATTGAGCTGTAGTTTCCTTTTCTTGTGATGTCTTTGGTTCTGGTATTACAGTAATGCAGGTCTCAGAATGACTTAGGACATATTTCTTTTGTGTCTATCTTCTTGAAGAGATTGTAGAGAATTCATATAATTTCTTCCTTAAATGTTTGGTAAAATTCACCAGTGAACCCATCTGGACCTGGTGCTTTCTGTTTTGGAAGGTTATGAATTATTGATTCAATTTCTTCAATAGATCTAAGCCTATTCAGATTGTCTATTTTTTCTTGTGTGAGTTTTGACAGATTGTGGGGTTTTTAAAATTGAAATATAGTTGACAAGCAATGCTATATTAGTTTTAAGTGTACAACATAATGATTTGACAATTCTATACATGAAATGATCACCACAATAAGTATAATGGTACCTGTTACCATACACAATTATTATAATATTATTGACTATATTCCCTGTGCTGTACTTTTCATCCTGTGACTTATTTGTTTTGTAACTGGAAGTTTGTACCATTTAATCTCCTTCACCTATTTGGCCCTTTCCCCACCCCCTTCTCTCTGGCACCAGTTTGTTCTCTGTATTTATGAGTCATTTCTGATTTTGTTTGTTTGTTTTCTGTTTTTTAGATTCCACATATAAGTGAAATCATACAGTATTTGTCTTTCTCAGTCTGGCTTATTTCATTTAACATAATAGCCTCTAGGTTTCCATGTTGTGAATGGCAAGATTCATTCTTTTTATGGCTGAGTAACATTCCATTGTGTATATATACCACATCTTCTGTATGTATTCACCTATCAGTGGACACTTAGGCTGCTTCCATATCTTGACTATAGTAAATAATGCTGTAGTGAACATAGAGGTACATATATTTTTTCAAATTAGTGTTTTTATTTTCTTTGGGTAAATACTCAGTAGTGAAGTTATTGTGTAGTATACATTAATTTTTAGTTTTTTGAGGAAACTACCTACTGTTTTCCATAGTGGATGCACCAAATTATATTCCCACCAATAGCGTATGAGGGTACTCTTTTCTCCACATCCTTTCCAACACTCATTATTTCTTGTGTTTTTGTTACTAGCCATTCTGACTGGTGTGAGGTGATATCTTACTGTGGTTTTAATTTGCATTGCCCTGATGATTAGTGATGTTGAACATTTTTTCATTTGTGTTTGGCCATCTGTATATCTTCTTTGGAAAAATGTCTATTCAAGTCTGCCATCCATTTTAAAAATCAGAATATGTGCTTTATTGGTGTTGGGCTGTATGAGTTGATTATACATTTTGGATATTAACCCACTATAAGGTATATCATTTGCAAATATTTTCTCCCATTCTGTAGGTTGCTTTTTTGTTTTGTTGATGATTTTTTTCACTGTGCAAAATATTTTTTAGCTTGATATAGTCCCATTTGTTTATTTTTGCTTGTTTCCCTTGTCTGGAGAGACATATTCAGAAAAATACTGCTAAGGTTGATGTCCATAAGTTTACTACCTATGTTTTCTTTTAGGAGTTTTATGGGTTCAGGTCTTATATTTAAGTCTTCACTTTGTTGTGAGTTTATTTTTGCATATGGTGTGGGAAAATGGTCCAGTTCCATTCTTTTGCATGTAGCTGTACGGTTTTCTCAGAACCACTTGTTGAATAGATAGTTTCTGTCCCATTGTATATTCTTGCCTTCTTTGTCATAGATTAATTGGCCATAGAATTATTTCTGGGTCCTCATGAGTTCCATTGGTCTATGTGTCTATTTTTGTGCCAGTACCATAAAGTTTTGATTACAATAGCTTTGTAGTATAGTTTGAAATCTGGCTTGGTGAAACACCCACCTTTTTTTTTTCTTCTTAAAATTGCTTTGGCTATTTGGGGTCTTTTGTGGTTCCATACAAATTTTAGGATTTTTTTGTTTTAGTTGTATGAAAAATATTATTGGTATTTTCATAGGGATTGCATTGAATCTATAGACTGCTTTGGGTAGTATGGACATTTACTTAGATAATATTAATTCTTCCAATCCACGAGCATGGTAAATCTTGCCATTTACTTGTGTCATCTTCGGTTTCTTTCATCATTATCTTATAGTTTTCAGAGTACAAGTCTTTCATTGCTTGGTTAAATTTATTCTTAGGTATTTAATTCCTTTTGATGAAATCGTGAATTTCCCTTTCTCCTATTTTGTTATTAGTGTATAGAATTGCAAAAGATTTCTGTATATTGATTTTGTATCCTGCAACTTTACTGAATCATTTATTAGTTATAATAGTTTTTCTCAGTAGAGTCTTTAGGGTCTTTAAAAAATTTATTTTGGGGCGATTGCAAGTGGGGGAGGGGTAGAGAGAGGGGGACAGAAGATCTGAAGTGGGCTCTGCTCTGACAAGCTGACAGTAGTGCGCCTGATGTGGGGCTTGAACTCACAAACCGCGAGATCATGACCCGAGCTGAAGTCAGATGTTCAACCAACTGAGCCACGCAGGTGCCCCAGGGTTTTATACACACACACACACACACACACACACACACACACACACACACAGTATTATGTCATCTGTAAATAGTGACAGTTTTACTTCTTCCTTACCACTTTGGATGACCTATTTTCTTGTCTGATTTATGTGGCTAGGACTTCCAGTACTATGTTGGATAAAAGTGGTTGAAAGTGGACATCCTTGTCTTATTCCCTTTTTTTTAGAGGAAAAACTCAAAACTTTTCAACAGTGAGTGTGATGTTAGCTGTGGGTTGGTCTACATGGCCTTTATTATGTTGAAGTATGTTCCTTCTATACCCACTTTGTTGTTTTTATCATAAATGGATGATGAATATCCTTAAATGCTTTTTCTGCATCTATTGAGATGTTCATATAATTTTATCTTTTATTTTATTAATGTGATGTATCACATTGATTGATTTGTGTATATTGAACCATACTTTCACCCCTAGAATAAATCTCTCTTGATCGTGGTGGATGATTCTTTTAATGTGTTTTTGAATTCAGTTTGCTAACATTTTGTTGAAGTTTTTTTGCATCTATGCTCAATTTGGATATTGGTCTGAAAATTTCATTTTTGTAGTGTTTTTAGTTTTGGCATCAGGGTAATGCTGACCTCAAAGCATGCCCATAGAATTTGGAAGCATTCCTTCCTCTTTTATTTTGTGGAGAAGTTTGAGAAGATCAGGCATTAACTCTTCTTTAAATGTTTGGTAAAGTTTACCTCTGAAATCATCTGGTTCTGGACTTTGGTTAGTTGAATTTCTTGTTTACCAATTCAATTTTGTTGGTAGTGATCAGTTTTTTTTTTTTTTAGATTTTTTAATTTCATGATTCAACTATGGAATTGTGCCTTTCTAGGAATTTATGCATTTTTTCCAAGTAGTCCAATTTGTGGCATATAATTTTTCATAGTGCTTTCTTATCCTTTATATCACTGTGGTGTTAGTTGTGACTTCTCTTTCTTTCCTGATTTTATTTGTTTGGGTTCTCTCTTTTGTTCTTGATGAGCCAAGGTAAAGGTTTTATCAATTTTGTTTATATTTTCAAAAAACCAGATGCTAGTTTCATTGATATTTTCTATTTTTTTCTAGTTTCTATTTTATTTATTTCTGTTCTTATATGTATTATTTCCTTTTTTTCTACTAACTTTAGACTTTGTTTGCTCTTCTTTTTCTATTTCCTGTAGCTGTAAGGTTAGATTACTTGAGATTTTTCTTGTTTCATGAGTTAGCCCTTATCACTGTCAACTTACCTCTTAGAACTACTGAGCCCCAAAGATTTTGGAATGTTGTGTTTCATTTTCTTTTGTCTCCATGCATTTTGAAATTTTCTTTTTGGTTTTTTTATTGACCCATAGGCTGTTTAGTAGCATGTTTGGCCTCTGTGTGCATTTCTGTCAGTTTTTTCTTATACTCGATATCTAGTTTTGTGATTGGAAAAGATTCTTGATACGATTTTAGTCTTTGAAAATTTATTGAGATTTGTTTTGTGGCCTGATGTGTGATCTGTCTATCTTGGGCAATGTTCCATGTGCATTTGAAAAGAATGCATATTTTGCTATTTTTGGTTGGAATTTTCTATACATGTTTCCTTATTGACTTTCTTTAAAAATTTTTTTAAATATTTATTTTTATTTTTGAGAGAGACAGAGAGAGACAGAGAGAGACAGAGAGGGAGACACAGAATCCAAAACGGGCTCCAGGCCCTGAGCTGTCAGCACAGAGCCTCATGCAGGGTGTAACTCATAAACTGGGAGATCATGACCTGAGCTGAGGTGAGATGCTTAACAAACAAATTGAGCCACCCAGACACCCCCCATTATTAACTTTCTGATTGGACAACTGTTTCCTTATTGATTTTCTGTTTGTGTGATCTATCTTTTAATGTAAACAGGGTGTTAGAGTCCCCTATTATTATTATATTGCTGTCAATTTCTCTGTCTATATCTGTTGGGGCCCAGTAGGCCAAAAAACCTCCCGCAGAGTGACTGTTGATGGCACTGCCTCCGGGACACAGGAGAGTCTATATAAGTGACTATTGATGGCTCTGCCTCCAGGGCGCAGGAGAACTATGTGGGAAGTTGCGGAACAAGTTGAAAGACTGTGAAACAACATTTGGCCTTCTGGGCTGCACATGTGGCTTCTGTTTAACCTGTCTATGATTATTCTCGTTGCTTTGCAAAAGCAAAAAGGCATATACCTTTAAGTTTTGAATCAACTTGGGTCAGTTAGTGGCGCCAGCTTTCCCTTGCATTATTTCTGTTCCCAGCTCATTGCCTGCTGTTGGGGCACACACAATCCTCTGTCTAAAATTAACTCCTTGAATGATAAGCGTCTTGCCCAGACATAACTGCTAAAGGGTCTTGAAGAAAAGAAGATTCTTTGAGAGACAGACTCCCTCATTCCTGTTTTTTTACTTCTGTTTTCACGGCTGTTCTCTTTTCTGTGATAAAAATGATCCTTCCCAGAGCATATTTTTACTCTTTCAAGGACCATAAACTATGTAATCATTAAAGAAAAAAAATGTATAATCCCCTATGGCATAAAAGACACTGACTTTCTTAGTAAAGTGTGGCTTTACTACCATTCATGTTGTCTGTCTTCTTTCCAATAGATAGTTCGCCGACACCAACCACCTACTCAGGGACCGTTCGACTGGGGGTACGTGGGCTGGTCCCCCGTCCCCTGGATATATCTTTATATATTTAGATGCTCCTCTGCTGGATGCATAAATATTTCTAATTGTTATATCCTCTTGGTAGATTGATTACATTATTGTTATGTGTTGCTTTTTTTTCTCTTGTTATCATCTGTTTTAAACTCTATTTTGTTTGCCTTGCCTGGGTGGCTATTTGTTAAGCATCTGGCTCTTGATTTTGGCTCAGGTCATGATCTCATGGTCATGAGGTCAGGGCGCAGTCCAGGCCCCATGCTGGGCCCCACATTGGACCCTATACTGGGCCCTGTGCTGGGTGTGGAGCCTGCTTAAAATTCTCTCTCCCTCTTCTGCCCCTCTTCTGCTCGTGCTCTCACATGCCCTCTCTCAATCTCTCTCAAAAACAAACAAAAACAACAACACATATACACACGTGAGTGCCCTTACGTGCACTCTCTCATTCTCTCTCAACAAACAAACAAAAACAACAATACACACCCCTCCCTACCCCCCCCCACCATTATTTTTCTAAGTATTGCTACTCCAGGGTTTTGTTTTGTTTTGCTTGCATTTGCATGGAACATCCTTTTCCATCTCTTCATTTTTAGTCTGTCTGTGTCTTTATATTTGAAGTGAATCTCTTGTAGGCAGCATAGAGGTGGGTCTTGTTTTTTTATTCATTTGATCACCCTCTGTCTTTTGATTGGGGCATTTACATTTAAAGTAATTATTGATAGGTATGTACTGCCTTTTCGTTCATTGTTTTATAATTGTTTTTGTGGTTCTTCTGTTACTTTATTTTTTTCTTGCTCTCTTCCTTTGTGGTTTGATAGCTTTCTTTAGTGTTATGCTGGCATTCCTTTCACTTTATTCTTTGTGAATCTATTACAGGTTTTTGGTTTGTGGTTACTGTGAGGTTCACATACGACATCTATGTATATACCGGTGTATATAATTTTCTTACTTTCTTACTTCTAGTTATGGCTTTTTCTCGTCTGATGAGGGAGGATGAGGCAGGCTGAGGGGTAAAGCACAAGCTAGCACACACACCCTCTCCCCCACCCCCAGGTGGGACATATATGATATGCCTTGGACACTCTTGGCTACAAGAAAGGACAAAAAAAAAAAAAAGAGTCTCCACCAGTTTATAAGAAAAAGGCAATCCCATCCATAGCCTAAGTCCTACTGTCTTAATGCTAACGCTTTGTTAGAAAGAAAATCAACCTTAGCTTGACAATAGCTAGGCCTCAAGTAAGTCTTTGGTAGGCAAAATTCTATTCGGGAACTATCTCTTGACTTTATCTCCCCAGCCTCCATAAAACTGTCACCCCTACACTTGCAGTACCGCTCTTCCGGCCCACAGGTCCTGTCCCTGTGCTTTAATAAAATCACCTTTTAGCACCAAGGACATCTTCAAGGATTCTTTTCTTGGTCATGTCAGCTCCAGACCCCAAGAACCCCCCATCACCCCAAAACGTCATCATTTCCCACCTAAAGAAGTCCCTTTGCTTTTTATTTTTTAAAGTTTATTTATTTATTTTGAGGGGGGTAGGGAGGGAGAGAGTGGGGAAGGTGCCGAGAGAGAGGGAGAGGGAGAGAATCCCAGACAGGGTCCACACTGTCAGGGCAGGCTCGCAAACTGTGAGATCATGGCCTGAGCTGAAGAAATCAAGAGTCAGACACTTAACAGACTGAGCCACCCAGACATCCCAAGAAGTCCCTTTCATACTTTTTATAAGGTTACTTTAGTGGTGATAAGCTCCTTTAATTTTGTCTTCAAAACCCTTTATCTCTCTTTTAATTCTGAATGATAACCTTGCCAGATAGAGTATTCTTGGTCGTCGGCTTTTTTCTTTTCAACATTTCGAATACATAATGCTCCTCCCTTCTGGTCTGCAATCTGCTACTAATCAGTCAGCTGATAGTCCTATGGAGTTTCCCTTGTCCATAACTGCTTGGTTTTCTCTTGCTGCTTTCAAGATTCTTTCTTTATTTCTAGGTTTGCCATTTTAATTATCTTGTGTCTTGGTGTGGACCTCTCTGGGTTCATCTTGTTTCTGTGCTTCCTTCTCCTTCCTGGTCTGTTTCTCCAGGTTAGGGAAATTTTCAGCTATTATTTCTTCAAGTAAATTTTCTGCCCGTTTATCTCTCTCTTTTTCTCTGGAAACTTTATAACATGGATGTTAGTGTTTTTCATGTCATCACAGAAATCCCTTAGCCTATCCTCATTTTTGGGGGGTGGCATTATTTTTCTGTTCAGCCTGGTTGCTTTCTATTGCCCTGTCTTCCAGATCATGGATCCATTCTTCTGCATCCTCTAATCTGCTGTTGATTCCCTCTAGTGTATTTTTAATATCAATTATTGTATCCTTCAGCTCTGACTAGTTCTTTTTTATATTCTCTATCGTTTTGTTGAAGTTCTCACAGACTCTACCCATTCTTCTCTCAACTTCAGCGAACAGTCTTATGACCATGACTTCAGACTCCTTATCAGGCAGATTGCTTACCTCTGTTATATTTATCTTTTTCTTGTGGTTTTGTTCTGTTCTTTTGGAATGTATTACTTGGAGCATATCTGTCCTCTCATTTTGTCTGATTTTCTGTGTTTGTTTCTGTGTATTCGGTAGGTCAGCTGTGTCTTCTGGTCTTGAAAGTGATGGTCAGATGCAGAAGGCATCCTGTGGTGCCCTGTAGTGCCATACTCCTCTTCACCAGAACCAGCTGTCCTCTGTGTGGGCTGCACATGCCCCCTCTATGGCTGAGCTGTGACTACTGCACGTACACTGGTAGGTGGGCTGGCCCTCAGCCTAGCTGTCTGCAATGACTGCCACTGTGTGCAGGGCTTGCTCCTGGGGTGACTAGCTGAGATGTGTAAGGGCAGCTACTGCAGGCATGCTGGTGTATGGAGTTAGCCAATCCCCTGTTTGGTGCAGGAGTTGCTTTGGAAGTGTGGCTGTCCTGGCCAGAGCTGACGGCTGGATGTGGTGGGGCCATAGTCCCTTCAGGAGGGAATGCTGGTCCTGACTAAACCAGATGTGGTATGACAGAATGGGAGCTGCTTTGGAGGGGCACCTGCGAGTATGGGTGGTTTGGGTGAGGTGAGTCCCCAAAGGAACATGGGGGTGGGGTAAGCGGTGCTGGCAAGTAGGTGGGGAGTCTCAAAACTGCCTCCCACAAGTATTTAGGTATCTCGGCAAGGGAGGGCAAGAGAAATGGCACCTCCCAGAGCTTTGGTTCTAGAGAGATGTCCTGCAGATCCTTCGTCTTCTGGCACACACCCTAAACTGGGTCAGTACGTATAGCCCTTCATGTATAAACTAGCATTTTTCTAACTGCAGCCTCTGTGCTGGGTCTTGGGCTGAGTGACAAGGCATACTGGCTTTTAAAGGGGGAAGACTCAGTTTCCTAAAGCCCTCCTGCTCTCCAGGAGTTTAAGCCTTACTGATTTTCAAAGCCAGACTCTATGGGGTCTCATCTTCCCCATAGAGCAGGTCCCCAGAGCTGTGGATCACTGTTTGTGATGTCCTGACATCCATCCCACTGTGGATCAGTGTCCCAGGGCTTTGCTTTCTGACTGCCTCTGCCCCTTTGACTCTTCTCATTGCAGCCTTCTCTTTATGACTTCAGCTATGGGAGATCAGTTCTGCCAGTCTTCAGATGGTCTTCAGAGTGAGTTGCAATACATGTAGTTGTTGCTTTGGTGTGTCCATGGGAGGAGGTGAATTCAGGATCCTCCTTTTAATATTGTAGGTTTCTTGCAGATAACATTTCTTTGGGTCTCGTTTTTTTGATTCACTCAGAATCTCTCTTTTTTCATTGGTTGGTTCAGATCATTTTTGTTTAAGGGGAGAGTGGATAATAGTTGGATTAATATCTACCATTTTACAAGAAATACCATGTAGTTTGGCAAGAATGTGGAGAAAACTGTGCTGTTGGTGGGACTGTAATGTTGGTGCAGTCACTATGGAAAACAGTATGGAAACCCCTCAAAAAATTAAAAGTAGAATTACCACATGATCCAGCAATTCCACTTCTAGGTATTTATCCAAAGAAAATGAAAACACTAACTTGAAAAAAGATATATGTGTCCTGTGTTCACAGAGCCAATATATGGAAACAATATAAGTGTCCATTGATGGATAAATGGATAAAGACATTATGATACACACACACACACACACACACACACACACACACACACACACACATTATGCAGCCATAAAAAAAGAAGGGAATCTTGCCATTTGTAATATCATGGATGGACGTCAAAGGCCTCATCTAAATGAAATAAGTCAGATTGAGGGAGACAAATACTATAATTTCTCAAATATGTGGGATCTAAAAAACAAAAACAAAGCAACCAAGCTCATAGATACAGAGAACAGATTAGTGAGTACCAGAGGTGGGAGGAGGAGTGAGAGAAATGGGTGAAGAGGGTCCACAGGTGAAAAGAAAAGAATTAAGGAAGAAAGACTATAAACTGAAGATCAGTAGTACAATAGCATGTGGAAAGAAGTAATGGGCTCGAAGTGGGAGCCAGTATGGAGAATTAGTTTAAGGAACTAAACCATGCAAGTCGGGCTGAAATGCCGGAGCGCGGAGAGAGTGGAGTTAGATGAGATTGCAGAAGGGAGCTGGGGCCAGAGCATGCACACACTTGAGAGGATTTCATCACAATGATTTTGGTTTTACCCCTAAGAGCAGAGTGAAGCCCCAAAAGAATTTAAGACATGCAGTGGCGTGAGAAGAATTGCATTTTTAAAAGGTTACTCTGGATGCTGTACGAGAACAGATCAGATTAAATTAAAAATTCAGAGAAAGTATTTTGAAAGTCTAGAAGAAAGAATTTAACTTGCATTCAAGTCACGGTATGGAGATGGAGAGAAGATAGTGGGCTCATGGGACATAAAAGGAAACATCACATCTCCGTCTTTCCAGACCACATCCCAGCACACAGATCATGTGGCCACTGTCCAGGGCATGACGCCCCTGAAAGCCCTTGATTATTAGCCATAAGTAGAACCTTCTGGTTCAGATGCACACCCCATATCCCATGCTGTGCTCAGTTGGTTTTATAAAAGGCAGGAGAAAAGCTGTTTGTGATATTTCACAATAGGTATACTTTGCCCGCCCCCCCCTTCCCCTGCGCTAGCACATGACAGGTGGTGGGAGGGTTGTTGACTGCCAGCAGGGCCACATGTTTGAGGGAAAGGGCATATACCTGCCAGACCTGCAGCACCGTTTCCCATTCGTAAGGACTATTACCGTCAATCAGTCAGTCAGAACTTTCCATAAACAGTTCCATGGAATGCCCCGTGTCCCTGTCAGGACTATTACAGTCAATCGGTGAGTCAGAACTTTCTAGAAACAGTTCCATAGAATGCCCTGTGTCCTTTAAAGAATGCACGAAACTTTTAAAATGCAGCACCCACAGCTCAACACAAAGTCCAGTGTTAATAATCCTCTAAATAATGATAATAAAGAGAGAGGGGCAGGGAGTATCTCGTATGAGAGGGATACCAGGTAGGAAAGAGGAGAAAGAGCATGAAAACAAATGTTTTGTGGGTTATGCTTAATATTTTAATTAATTAGTTATTTGTTTTTAAATTCACATCCAAGTTTGTTAGCATAGAGTGCTATACTGATTTTCAGAGTAGAATCAAAGTGATCCATCCCCTACGTAGAACCCCCAGTGCCCATCCCAAGTGTCTCCCTAATGCCCCTCACCCATCTGGCCCATTCCCTCACCCACAACCCCCTCCAGCAGCCCTCAGTTTGTTCTCTGTATTTAAGAGTCTCTTATGCTTTGTTCCTCTTCCTGTTTACATATTATTTTTGCTTCCCTTCCCTTATGTTCCTCTGTTTTGTATCTTAATTTCCTCATACGAGTGAAGTCACATAGTATTTGTCTTTCTCTGACTAATTTCGTTTAGCATAATACCTTTTCATTCCATCCGCATAGTTGCTAATGGCAAGATTTCATTGTTTTTGACTGCTGAGTAATTATGCTTGATATTTTATATCATTCGTCATTGGTCTAAATTGGGTTGCAAACTGAAATCTGCAAGCTAAGTCCAGCCCGCCATCTGTCTTTTGAGTAAAGTTTTATTGGAGCACAGCCACACCCATTTGTTTATGAGCAGTCTATGTCCATGGTTGCTTCCCGTGGACAGTAACAGAGTTAAGTGGATGCAAGACTGTATGGCCCACATAGCCTAAAATATTTATCATCTGGTCCTCTGGAGGGAAGTGTGCTGATCTTGGTCTATCTCTAGACAGAACTTGTTTAAGAGTGTAGTAGCTTCTGTTAGCCAATGTTTATGCCGCGTTCTTGATGTCCAGGCATATGATTACTACTCGTATGGCAATCTTTGAATACAAAGTCCATGTAGTACTAATAACAGATGGGAATGGAATTGTGGATTCTTCTTGAAATAAAAAAATTAGGTCAAATGTTGCTCTCAGAGTAGTTATTTTTGTGTGTTTGAATAGCCAAGGCTTTTATTTTTAAAAATAGATCGTTAAATTAATAATAATGATTAATAAATTATTAACTATATAGAAAACATATGTATTTAATACTTAACATATTAAATATATCATTAATAATTATCAACATATAATTTAATATATTTAATATATAATGCATTAAATATATTATTAATAATAAATTATTAACATATAAGTTATTGAAATAACATATAATATAGAATATATCATAATTAATTATATCAAATATATTATTATAAATTTTTGATAATGCATACAACATATAATATACAGATAAATTATAATTATATATTAAATAAACAATACATTATTAATATTATTACTAATATTACTACTAATAATAATCTTTGAAATAATAATCAGTTGGGGAGAAAATTGTTTTTTAGAAACTCAGAAAAGCCTTCTTCACACCATTTGATAAACAAAGCTCTCAAATTTTCATGCTCCATCCAATTGCCTTTTATGCACTGCAAATTTACAGTCCTCTAACAGAAAATATGTTGAATAGTAAGGAGCTCATGGTGGTCAGTGCCATTTCATGTGACTTTGTAATATCTGTTTAACACAAGAAACATACTTGTTATCACCTTGTTGTCCTAGGCAAATTGTAATTCCGTTCCTACTCAACCGTCCAGTATAAAAATAGCTATGTGTGCCTTTGTTCTTTATTGCCTTTGTTCTTCGTTATTATTTTTGTCTTCCACTCTTTCTCTGCCTTTTGTGGTTTTAAATGAACATCCATATTTTTCCATTTTCTCAGCAGATCAATTATATTTCTTGTTTTAATGGTTGCCCTCATGTTTATACTATATATTAACTTACAACTAATCCAAGTCCACATTCAAATAACACTATACTATTTCATGAGTAGTGTGAATACTTCATATTTCACTTGTATAGAAGCATATATATGAAAACAATGGGATACATTGTTACTATTAACGTTTTAAGCAAGCTCTTATTAGATCAGTTAAGAATAAGAAAAATGAATGTTTTCATTTTACATTCACTTATTCCTTCTCTAATGCTCTTTCTCTCTTTGCGTAGGTCTGAGTTTCTGACCTATATCATTTTCCTTCTCTTTGAAGAACTTTTTAAAAAAAGTAATCTCTACACCCAACATGAGGCTCGAACTCATGGCCCTGAGATCAATAGTCATATGTTCTACCAACTGAGCTAGGCCTTCAGCCACCCCTGAAGAACTTTTTTTAAAAACATTTTTAAAAGTTTATTTATTTATTTTGAGAGAGAGAGAGCACAGTGGGGAAGGGGCACAGAAAGAAGGAGAGAGAGAATCTCAAGGAGGCTCAAAGCCATTAGTGCAGAGCCTGATGCAGAGTTTGAACTCTCACAGTTTGTGACTTGAGCCAAAAACAAGATTAAAAGATAATTTCACAGGGTATGGAATTCTATGTCAGTGTTTTATTTTTTTCCTCAACACTTTAAATATTTTACTCCATTCTCTTTTTGTTTGCATGGTTTCTAGGGATGGAATTCTTATCTTTGCTTCTCTAGAGATAGTATGTGCCCCCACCCCTTGGCTTCTTTCAAGATTTTTTCTTTTAATCTTTGATTTTCAGAAATTGGAAGATAGTATGCCTGCTTGTTGTTTTCCGAGCTTCTTGGATCTGTGGTTTGGTGTCTGACATTAATTGGGAAGAAATCCTTAGTCAGCATTGCTTCAAATATTTCTTCTCTTCCTTTTTCTCTCTCTCCTTTTTTGGTGGTAGTCCCGTTACTCCTATAGTACACCTTTTGTAGTTGTCCCACAGGGTTTGGATATTCTGCTCTGGGTTCTGTTTTCAACATTTATTTCTCTTCGTTTTTTTGATTTTGGAAGTTACTGTTGACATATCTTCAAGCACAGAGATTCATTCCTCAGCCATGTCCAGTCTATTAATGAGCCCATCAAAGATATTCTCCATATTGGTTAGTGTTTTTGAGCTCTAGCATTTCTTTTTGATTCTTTCTTAGAATTTTCAGTTCTCTGCTTAAATAACCTATCTGTTCTTGAATGTTGTCTACTTTGTCCATTAGAGTCTCTAGCATATTTACCATAGTTATTTTA